>VOQJ01047370.1:29961-62900 GCA_015052665.1 Apistogramma diplotaenia | reverse complement strand
TGCTGCTGCTGCTTGTGTTTAAGTCTCAGGGACTGGAAAACAGAGAAAACCCTCAGTTATCCAATGCTCTGGACAGACTTGGGTATTTTGAAAAGACCAAGTTATATTCCTTGCCCCACCTCGCCCATAAACTAACTACAGCAGATAAACAGTATCTGGAAGGTGTGTCCTTGCAACATATGAAAAAAACAAAACAACAAAGACTTCGCTTTAATTTTATTTATACAGCCCCAAATCACAACAAATAGTCGCATCAAGCCGCTTTTTATTGTAAGGTAAAGACCCTACAGTAACTTGACACAAGACCTGAGAGATGCATCAGGCTCTTCAGCTGATCGATCTACTGTTCTCTGAATCCTCTTCAAAAATGGTCTCAGTGGCTGTAGGGAAGCCATTCTTAAGGAAGGGAAACAGGGACAAAAGGCTGAGATATGCCACATTACACAACTGGATTGAAAATCAGTAGTGACAGGTCGGATGGAGTGCTGAATCCAAATGTGAATTTTTTGTTTAAATCACTGTCAGTATGTATGTGCAAGTTAAAGAGGAAAATATATAGAACTGTGCAGAAGTTTTGTGCCCTAGAGACATTTCCAGTCTCGTCACATAATACCAAGAGGCAGGAGTCTGAGGTCTGCTTTCCCTCTACCCATGGAATAATGGAAGAACTGGAGTGTAAGCTTTAATCAGGCTCCAACACTTGCTAGGTTTGTGAGAATTACCTGAACCACTTGGTTATTTTTTTGCACTTTCTCAGCTCTAATTGAACTTTAGCAGGGACCTGACCTTCACACGAGGCTTACATGAAAGAGAAAAATTAGTCTCATATAGTCAAGCTGTCCCAGTAGGTCCTCCACCAGCTGTTATCGATGCCAGGATAAATGAGTCGATGGTGGAGGCAAACTGCCACAGCTACGCAGTCAACCTTGGCAAGTAATGCAAACATCATGCCACAGCTATGAATTAGAAATAGTTTTAAATACTTTTTCTTTTTTTTCTGTTCGTTATTTAGTTTGAAAAAAACTTAGAAGTGCTTGTGTGTGTGCTGTGTATTATCTTTCATTAGAACATTGTGTTATTTAACTTTTTTCTCGGTTCAATCACTTCTGGGAACAGAGGTAGTGTGCCGGGTAGCGCATTAATGTCTATGTTCTCATTCAAGTTGAGCTTTGTTTTTATGTACAGGATGTGCTCAAGCTGGTAACGAGAAAAAAGAGGAACACGGAGAGTGAGAGATGGAGGGATGGAGTGAGAGATGAGTCATTTTCTCTGTCAGACGCTGTTGTTTTCCACTAAACCCTGTTATTTTCACTCATAAATGGATGCCAGGTAGTGGGTGGAAAAAGAGTGTCTTTTTTTGTTTTCACATTTGGTGTAATTTTATGATGGGGCAGACTGTGGTTTTACTTGAAATATTTTTATGAACTTATCCCAATGTAACCTTTTCGCTCTTTGCATGAACCAAAACATGTCTAATGAAAAATTGGTTGTTACAGTGAAATGCTCGTAGTTACTGCAGTACCTGACGCTGTGAGCCCTCAAAAAATATCACAAATTCTCAAATCTCTACCTAGTATTGATATTTGGTTGCTTGAAAAATTCAACAAATTTAGGGTTGATGTCTTGTTCCGTCAATTACGCTATTGTTTGTCAGTGAAATATGTGCAATGTATAAACCTAGTGAAGATCAAAGTACATGACACACTGTAGTGTTTCCCGTCTGGGCAAGTTAAAGGATCATGGTGAAATAATGTTGCAGGAGTACTGGGAGCAGTGTATGGCTGCACAAGATGACTTCAAAGGCAATAAAAGCCAAATTAAAATCAGTTATGGTTTTTGTTTTTAGATGGATCACACTTTGTATCTTCTTAAGGAAAGCAAAATAGCAAAAGAAGAGAAAGCAGTGAAGAGTGCTTTTTGGAAGGATGTTGGATAAACTGATACTGAAGATTCCATTTAAATCTCTTCAAACCGAGAGGAAAGGAGTGGGGTATTATTAGATCAGCAACTGCTTTTTTTGAGCTAATTCAAATGACAGATGAAATAGAACTGAATTGGATCAAAGTGTTTTCAGTGGATACTTGTGTCTGCATGTGGATTAGAAAGAACTATTTCAAGAAGCCAACTGCATCCCGTTAAGCCACCTGTGAGTGTCTCCTTTCATTTTAATGACTAATCTCTGCTTTGATTGCTCCACTGCAAGCACTCCTTTCCCTCCATGATTGAACCTTTCACAGCAATAAAGTATCGCCAGATTTCTGTCCGAAGAAAACCACTAGTAATGCATCTATCTCATGCAGCCTATATTTTGTTGAATAATTATACCCTTACCTGCTAACCTGTTAACCTGTGATACTGAGGTTAATGAAAAGCTGAATGAAAAGTGCTCATTAGCTTTTAGTAATATCCCTGCATTGCTTTTTTCCCTCTAAGAAATACTTTTATAATTTTTGTTCATTTTAGTCAATGTGCTCACAATGCTATCGTAATTTCTTCTTTAAACCTTCAACAATCCTGGATTTGCAATAAAGAGTCAGAGAAGCTGCGGGTTTCTTTCTTCTTTATAATTGCCAGCAAGGTTTCTATACAGCAAGGTTTCATTTTTGTGCCAGTTAACCCTGGCTTTTCATTAACTGCCTGCTCTATATTGCTCTCATTTCAGACTGAGCTTGAATTGAGACATTTACAATGGGAAAAATATAAAAGGTAGATAAATGAACTTTTTCAAGAAGTATGTTGAACAAAGTCACTTTATTAAAATTTCTTAACCTTTATTTACAAAAATTTAAAGCCTGTCCTCAGAGTGAAAACAGGCACGAAAATAGAACAATAGGGAAAGACAAGACATGGAGATACAATACATAAACAGTAACTTTATTTCAAATGATAGTACTTGTAAATACAGGCAGAAATTGAAATGTGCTTTAAGATGCTAAAACTGAATTTCTTTGTTAAAAAAATATAAAATAAAAAATACAATACCAACCAAATGGCTTTTGGCATATGTGTAAAATATCCATCTTTAACAGTTTGTTGTTAAGAAACAGAAAAGTGCAACACTTGTTTTATTTTCTGTCAACCTACTTTGGACCAGTGGACTTCCAGAGGCTGGTTGATCTTTAATTCCCTTAGAGACTCACGCGCGCTGTGTGTGTTTGTGTGTGTGTTTGTGTGTGTGTGTGTGTGTGTGTGTGTGTAAAGAGTAAATGATCAGGTATCCATGTGCTTATCTGTAGTGCTTGAATTTGAGCTGTGTGTGTAAGACAGAGAGAGAGAAAGTGATCAGGTATCCAGGTGCTTATCTGTAATACCTTGCCTGAATTAGAGGCATTAAAAATTGAAGGCTTTGTGTTTACATGTCAAAGTGTAAACACAAAGCCTTTGAAAGTGACACTTGACTACGACTTCACCAAACACAAAGTTGCTTTGTTTTTTAAAAAAAACCTCTCTAGCACACATTTGCCTAAACCTAAATTATATTCCTCTCAACCTTAGACAATTTATGATATCTTTTTAAAAAAAAAGGTTTAACAGAAACTTTTTAAACACAGCTTTCAGAGAGGAGAAGCTGCATTTTGACACGATCATCTTGAAAAAGTCAGGCTCTTCTTTCAGTGAGAGGCACTTCCGTTTAACTGAGTGCCAAGCCCTCCTTCTGAGCGACTCTTCTTTTAACGGCTTGCCAAGCCATGTCAGGGAATGTGAGAGAGTCTGTTTTCAAGGATAGACTCAAGATTCTTCTCTTGAGTTTATAATAAGCTAACCCCTTCCCTGACCCTGACCCTATCTTCTGTCAGTCACCTGTTTTGTTTGAGGCTCTTACACCCGATTGGGTTTTGTCCTTCAGGTGTTATCTGTTTGTTTTTCTGTCCTGAGTACTTGTTCCTGTGTTGTAAAGCTTGCTGAGAGCCTGCTGTTAACTACACTTCAGATTCCAGAGAAGTTTAAATGGGAACTTCTGGCTGTGTGTGGTGGTGTTCGTGGCAGTGGTCGGGGTATTGATTTACACCTGCATACTTGGCAGTCTAGACAAGCTGGGAGGAGTCCTCGTACACAATACTGTGGTGGAAGATAAACTGATACTTGGCTTAATGCTGCTATTATAACTGTTACCTACTCAACAAAGGTGCTGGCAGCTGTAAGCAGGGCCACCCCACGTGCCCAGAGTGTCAACTCTGAGGATGACAGGAAGGCTTGTAGGAGGTGTAGTTTGTTTTGGTCTAGTACATATTTGTGTATAAGTGAATGGGTTTTTCATGTTGGGTCTTAACAGCATATAGTAGCTGAAACACTAAATTTTAAATTGTTAGCTGTCCAGGTAATACCTCTTACCAAAAACTGTTGACTGTTTCTGTGTGGCTCTTTCTTCTCAATCCACAGCATGTTTTTGTTAACGCAACGAGATAATAGACAAAGGAATTCTCCTTTATGCCTTTGGAGAGAATAAAAGTTGAGTTGCATACTGGGCTGCCTTATCTTGTATTTTGGCAGCTAGTGGTTCCTGCACATGCAGTGCCCCCACACCCAACACAAATAGCCTGCTAAACTTTCAGGAGTGAAAAAAAACAAAACAACCTTTCCTCTTGTCAAGTTGTAATAAAAGATGTAATCTGAAATGTGCAAATTATAGTCTTTTTTACATTACTGATTGCCCTTTTTTTGTTAGTGTGGGGCAAACATGGCTTTTATAAACTAATTAGAGAGGTTAGACTAATGAGAAAGGGCATGGAGCAGAGTGGAGCAGAGTCACATATAAATGTAGGAGTTAGGAACAGGGTCTCAGAGTCTCACCACTGGTTGTGGTTGGGAGTTGATAGAGACAGTGTAGGCAGATATAGCTCATTGGACAAGAGTGGCAATGTTGACATTGTAAATATAGTGATTTTAACGGCATGGGAAAATGGAAAGGACAAAGAGGATAGAGGAGCAGGAGTAGCCCAAAACAACAGCAGGAATAGAGGCAGAATTTGAATGAATATATGTTCCTTTGGCTTCAAACTCAGAGGCCAAGAGATCGATCAGGGACTGCAACATTGCAGTCTGTCTCTATTTACAGGGAACGGACTTTAGTTGCTAAAAGGAAATGAACAGTAAATAAATACCCTTACAGAGTCTTTCTCCATATCCAATGCACGCTTCATGCCTTTGTCTTAGCAGTGCCTGATGTTTGTGATAAACAAACACCAGGCACTGGAATAAAAATTTTCAGCAACTGTTTATTAATATGACTGAAAAGGAAACTGTCCTGATGAGTTTATTTTCCTAAAAAAAATGTTCTGCCAGTTAAGTTAGAGAACGTTCTTTTAGACTTTGGCAACATTGAGCAACTTGCACTTCACTAATATGTTAGTTTTGGCCTGCTGCCTTTTTCATTTTGACATTGAGATTTTGGCAGAAGGCAAAGGGACCTTACATTATTATTTTTTGTTTTGTTTATGTTTTTTCAACTTTCACTGCCTTTTGGACATTGCAACTTTGGTAGGCAAACAGAATTGAGTCTCTTAATGTTTAACGTTCAGTATTTTCACCCTCGAAAACCATTTTAAAGGCTGAAAATAAAGGGGTTAGTTGTCATTTATATGGTTATTTTTCAACAAAAATGTCTGGTTGTAAGTTTGACTTTAACAATAATGTCGCATGCTGTCTAACTCCGTCTGTCAAAAGATACTTTAAATCTAATACATGTGCTCCAGAGATAGCTTTGATAAAGCAACCCATTTCATCATTTCATCACCTTGTCAGGTGCCACAATATCAGGCTCTGGAATAACAACATTTCACTTATTGAATATCTGTGCAGTGATACCGCTTTCACAGCACAATGCAATATTTCTCTATATTTCTATACAATTATAGATAATGAATCATGAGTTATTGACTCATGTGGGGCTTGCCAATAAATTGTGCATCACTACTTCTGATCTGAATTTAAGCCACAGTTCTTCATGGGTAAGCTGTCCAAATAGTAACAGTATGCAGGAAACACTTCTATTATGCTGCTAAAGTCTCTGAAGTGGTTGTAGGACCACAACAACTATATTGTGCAGTTAACGAATAGAGAATTAGTGAGGGAGTCTTGATGATTCAACTCCTATTTTTTAAGTTGAGGCAGATGTTTCACTTTGTAGCATTTTTGCACTGCATCCATGTTAACCCAAAAACATAACTCTGTACTTTAGTTTGTGTTGATTTAAAAATTAATAACCTTGGGCTCATCAGGCTATTTGAGGCTTAAATTTAATCTAAAGTTTGCTGCCCTTTGACATTCCATTATCATGTGACTTGTTTACTCAGTTTATAAGGGCGATTTTACTCAAGTAGAGGAGTCACCAACCCGCCCATAAACCTTATTATTCAGCTCACATGACTCCAAAAGTGATATTCTTCTGTGGTTGAATGCCAAGTCATATTTACATGCTACAAACTAAAGCTGCACTAATTAATGTTTTATACTAACAGTAAATCAGCATGCTGTTTGTAAGATGAAGACTGTTCTTTTCGCACTGGTCAAATGTCTCCCAGCTCGTTCAGTTACTTATAATTCTACAGATCATTTTAATGTTTCATACCAGTTTTTATTTTACTGCCACTGTTTTTATTTTATTTTTAGATTCGTCCTCAGTGCATTGTGTTCACTGCATTTCTACACAGCTGTTTTCAGCAGAAAGACCTTTGATAAACCCAATGTGCACAACCTGTCATTGAGCAAATAACATACAAACCAGTAATTAGCTGCCAAACATAGTATTGAGCGTTTTAGTGATTCAGGACTTAAAAACAAGTGAGTGCCACTGTTTACATTTACCAAGTATCTGTAAAGAATGAATGATAATGTAGCTCTTTTCCTGCTGTATGTGTACAAAGCTGTAGGCAACTCATAATACATGCACTTTATCAACTTTATGAGGTGATAATATGTGAACGTTGTTTTTACAGGTTGTCCTAGTGCCCCAAGGTCCAAAACAATCTGAAACAATTCAAGTCGTCTACTAATAAGAAATCTTTAATATTCTCTCCAGTAACATTATTTATTATTTGACTAGGGCCTTGTTAAAATAACGGTACTTTGAATAAACTTTTAAACTTTAACTTGGATTTTTAACAATATATAACACATTAAGTTGGACCACATTATGAATCATCTTCAGTACACACCTGTGGATTGTCTAGAAGCACCCTTAGCCTAACTCCACGTCTTTGGGAGTAAGCTGGAGAACTCGGAGAGAACCTGCAAATTCTGGACAAAAATGCCCAGGCCAAATGGTGGATTTGAACCCAGGACCTTCTTTCTGTGAGGTAGCAGTGCTAACCACAGTGCCACAGCAGTTTTGTGTCTGAATTTTGGTATTTATTTTTGGACTCTTGCGTTTGATGCTCTGAAAATCTTCTTATCAGAGGTATTTGCTGGTTTGCCTCTGTTGGCTTTTGTTGTTCTCTGGTTTTAATTTAGTTTAGTTTAGCTATCGAGGTTCTGTTATATTTCATTCCTTGAGTTTCACTTCATCTCCTTCTCTGTGTTAGGTGCTTTCGTGTTTCTGTTTCAGTGTTTTGTTTCTTGTACCTCTTGTTTAATTTTAATTCCCTTGTCTTGTCTCTGATTACTTTGTTACCCTTGTGTTTCCACACCTCCCTGATTACCCTCTGTGTCTGTGTGGTTTTAAACCCTCACTTTGTGCTCCGCCTTTTTGTTCCCAGCTTGTTCCTAGTGTTTTCCCGATATTCCTAGTCGTGTGATTGTCCTCGTATTGGTTTCAGTTTTGTTTGTTACCATTACATTTTCCAGCTTGAATAAACAGCTCACTTTTTGTTTCTACTCTGCCTCTCTTTGTCTTTGCATTTGGCTCCTCACTATGTCACACTATAACATGACAAACAGGGTGTGTTTATCTCAGATATATATCAAAACTAAAGATCTGCTTGCAGTCTTAATCCAACTATAAAAAGGCGTTATATAAAAGGGGTGTGGTCCTGACAAAACACAAGCAGTTGCTAGCTTGTTTATCTCAACAGTTCAAAAATTGCTGCAGTAAATCCTACATCAAAGGTCTCCATCTGCATCCATGCATTTGAATGACGCCTTTGTTGTGATGGCTAACACATTTTTCTGATTTTACTTTCTTGAAAAATTAACCAAATTGTGGATTATAAAACAGTTTTACACACTCCTTTCATCTAATGACATCACTGAGATTGTTGTGGAAGTCAGAGTGTGGGGAACATTCGGCCAGCAGTTGCTTCTCTTCAGGTTCCTGCTGAGTTCAGGGAATCCTTGTGTTTATTTTTGTTTTCATTAGCTTTTTTTTTTTTTTCACGAGCTTTTTTATTTCACCCTGCTTTGCACCTGTTATTTTGAATCTCATTCACATTTTTTAAATTATTTGTTTTCTTACTCCAGCTCCTTTTTTATCTGTTAATAGTACACAACTCCCTTACATTATTTCCTTTTTTTCATGCCATCTTTGCTTTTACTTGTATTTCTCCTTCTGTCACTGTTCTGCTGCTATTTACTCAGGTCTAATTCCCTCACTGCCATGGCTTTGGCTATATTGATGAGGTTTTGTCCTCTCCCTGCTGAGCCGCATTATCAGGTTAAGCATTAACCTTCAGGCTTCACCTTGCTGGTCCTTTACCCTCACTTTGTGACTAACATAGTGACAGGCTACATTAGTTTTTGCTGCATTTAATATAAAAAAAAAACTTTTGTTGAAAAGGGAGGAAGAGAAATAAAGGGAAGTTACTGGTGTGATGGGAGCAGTGGGAGGAAATAGTCAAGGTGTAAAGGAAGAGGCTAGCCGTGGGAGTATCAATAAATGTTACTGAAGTAACTACAGAGTTATCCCAGAGGAAGGAAGGCATAGGAAGAGTTGCATTTATATTTTTGGCCCTGGGGGATTTATTTGGAAGAGTATTGACTGTAAGCTACTGTGTTTAACTGTTTGGAGGAAAAGGGAGACTTTCTCATTGTAAAGGCTCAGTTGCAGAACACAGTGCTGTTGGATTAGGTTAGATGTCATATTGTTTGCTTTCTGTCAGAATTTATTTGTCTTTTTAAGGCAGCTCTGCCTTATCCTTGGGATTAACATCAAAAAGGTAGCTTTGGGTTATATCTCAGTCAGTTTAAACACTGCTGTTTTTTCCCAGTGGTATGTTACACTAGAGAGAAAATATTTCTTTCTGAATTTATTGTCGTGGTGCTTTTTATAAAAGAGCCATGAACCCATGTTATATGAGTAATGTCTGACTCACCGAGAACAAGTTTATGAGGCATGTTTGGCTGTTATTATTCCTTCGTTATGCGGGAAAATCAGCATGCATTTTAATGAAACAAACAGCCATAAGGAACCCATGCAAAAACCTACCCAGCACTCAAAAACAAAAGAGCAGAGATAGGATAAATTATAGTATGTAGTGTTTTGGGGGGATTTTATTGAATGAGGAAATCTTTCTGTTCTTGGCACCCTTACATGTAAACAGTTTACTAAAAACACTTAGAATAGAATGCCTTTATTTGTTAGTTTTGCATACAAGAACTTTATTGACATATAAATACAAATATGAATGTTAGAATTGTGCACACATCTTTTTGAGAGCTATCTTACTTCATAAAAGTCAAAATGTAAAATACAGTATTTCCTTTTGCACTTTCATGTGTTTATGCTTAAACCGTGCCATGGTAGTAAAACAACTCAGGTTTAGTTGAGTGCAGTTACACACACACAGAAACTCTATGTTCTGACTGCTTCACTGGACGCTTTGATGGCCTCTTCTTCAATTCACTAAAAGAAACATGGCTCACACAGAGCGAGGGAGAAGGGAAAGTAATGATGTTTATTTTAGATATGTAATGGTTATATTTGACAAGGTTTATGCACAACAGAAATGTTCAATCACTGTCAACTTTTTAATCCTTGTTGGTTTTATGTTACTTGGAATACCCATACATTTCCAATTCTGAATATGCAAATCTGAGACTGTGTGTGGTGTGTGTGCAGTGCTCGCTGCCACTTTTGTCTCTTCATCAGATCTCTCCACCAGGTCACAGTTTACGTCAGCAGGGCTCTGGCCTAAATTGTAGCCTTTATTAATGTGTTATTGTGTTACTTGGCCCACCTTTAAGGGAAGGCAGGAGCATTATTAATATGGTGCAGCCATTTTGTCTGTAACAGAAACAATGGGTAATTTAAATAGCATAATGTCTATGTCGATATCCACTGAGCTACTGGACAGCTAGACAAAGGCCCCCCTGTGAAGTGTAGTTTGTACAGTTTGAGGTAAAACACTGAATACGTAGTTTTAGCTTTGTAAGATAGTAGTCAGCTGTGGTTTATAATAGATGTTATAATCAATCTTAAAATTTGAAGTTAAATCACATATTTTTCTTGTGAAGTAGTATTTTGGCAAGATCCATAAATGCTCCACTGTCAAAATTAGGGAGTGCCATTTATGTTAACAAGATTGAAACAACCATTTGGGCTAAATGACGTTAGCAGAACTATCTTATGTAAGGGTCTTACCAATTATACATAATCATTACACATAACAAAATATAAACACATGGGAATTGTAAGCTACATATTATGTAAAGAACCTCTGTATGATGTGTGTCTTCGGTGTGTTTTTCACTTTGCCCAGATCACATAAGTGTAAGTAGCCCTGTATGTTCCTTTAACAAACCTAGATAAGATGTGGACCTCTCTGCTACAAAAGTGTCGATTGGGGCTTCACTTCTCAATTAGCCAGAGCAATTAAGCCAGTGCGGGACAGACCATGGGACAGCCCGTGGCGCCAAACAAGACAAGACTGTGAACTATGAGGACACTTTCCTCATATTAACATATTTGAAAAACTAAGTTGTGTGGAAACTATTTTCAAAATTTGGGCTTGAGGGTGCCACTGCAAGAAAGCTCACGCACTGTGTAATGGAAAGAAATCATCTTCATTGTTTCCTTTCATTTAACCACATTTGCCGGCCTCATTATTTTCTGTTATATTTTCAGCACTGTGCCCTCACCATTTTCTCAACTCCCGCTTTTTCTTTCCTCTTGTGCTCCTTCAATCCCCGTCGCTCCCTCTTTTTCACTTTCTCTTTTCATTACCTAATTCCTGCTTAAATTTTTTTCATTACTTCATTCCTTTCTTTACAAGCTCCTTTCTGTCTAGTCCTCTCTTTCTCTCACTCCTCCCTCTTCGTCTCCCTGTCAGTCTGCCAGCAGCTCAACAGCCCAGGCTGTTCGTTTTTATCCTCCGCCTGGAAAACAAGGTCTAAAGTTCAAAGCTGCTGTTGTGGATTGGCGGCAGGAGAGGGAACATAGAAGGAGGCCAGACTTGGGTCAGAACAGATTTGAATATTGTCTTAAATAGATGGAATTTGAATTTAACCAGACACAGCGCATATAATCAATTTGAATTAGATGACTAAAACAGGGATTGATTTTTTATGTCTTCACCAATTTCCTGACCAACATGTTTGATTTACATGCAACAATGAAGGAATAAAAGGTTAATTCTGTATAACATTCTGTTAAATGCATTCAGAATTATTAAGGACATTGTAACCTAAAAATTGAACCACCACATTTTTTATGGCAACAACATTACACCATCCTTAAAGAGACAGTTATCCCCCTTTCACTATGTTGATAAAGTGAGAGAACACAACCATGTAAGTCTGTGCATTCGATGTGTTTATTGGCTGTGGGAATGAGCATAATGGAAGGGGGTCTGAACAACTGCTTGCTAATGCTATTGGCCGTGTCGCTAGCTAACTGCTAACTCTGTTCCGTTAGCTAACAACTGAAACTCTGACCGGCGCTGTGCCTTGCTGAGGTGCTGGGTGGAGCGTTTCAGCTGGCTATAACTCAGGTACAGCATTGTGTGGAAGAGTGGGCTGGTCCATAATGCAAGTTAGTGAATTTACTGTCATTTTTTTCAGCTCTGAGGGAAATTATTGTGATCCTGGGTCTGAACAGTAAAATAAAATACTGTTTTATCATGTTTGAAATAACATGTATAAATGTAGGTTATTAGGAAACGGACCCTCGGTTCATAACCTTCCTCAGACTTCACCCTTAAGGGCAGGCTGTGCTATTCAAAGCTTAAACAAGATAGAAAACATAAGAGATAATTTTATGTTAAGAGGGAGCACAGATCAGGTGTTTTTTTGTCATTTTGTCTGCCCTAAAGCCTCAAAAGTGCATATTTACTTATTGTGCCTGCATATACACTTGCTGGCCACTGTCAGTAGCAGTTTGCTACTACCCCCTTTTGCTTTCAGTACTGCCTTAATCCTTTGTGGCATAGATTCAACAAAGTGCTAGAAACATTCCTCTCAGGGCCTTATTGACATGATAACACCACACAGTTATGGTAGATTTATCTGCTGGACTTGATCCATGATGCAAATCCCTCGTTCCACTATATTCCAAAGGTGGCCTATTGGATTGAGATCTGGTGACTATAGAGACCATTTGAGTACAATGAACTCATTGTCATGTTGAAGAAACCAGTTTGACATGATCTGAACTTTGTGATGTTTGCTATTCTGCTGGAAACAGACATCAGAAGGTGAGTACACTGTGATCATAAAGGGATGGATTTGGTCAGCAACAATACTTGGGTAGTCTGTTCTGTTTACATGATGTTTAGTCACTACTAAAGGCTCCAGAATGTGAGGAAATCTTTCCCAGAGACGGTTGTATTGGAAAATTGCAGTAGCACAACAGTTTTTGTTCTTTTTACTCAGACCAACAAATGTGTTACCAACAACCACGTCACGCTCAAACTCACTTAAGTCACTGTTTCTCCCTAATCTGACGCTCGGCTTCAGCAGGTCATCTTGACATATATGTATGGCTGAATGGACTGAATTGCTACCTTGTGATTGGCTGATATTTGTCTTAACATGCAGTTAAACAGTTGTACCAAACAAAGAGGCTGATGAGTATATATACTTTATTTATTTTAGAGTGAAATCTGTTTTGTTTGGCTAGGCATTTTTCATGTTCCCACATTCTACCTTTGTGCATACCAGCATGTCTGTGTGTGTGACTGATCTATTCATTTGTACAGCTGGGTTGTTCCGGGCTGTTCCAATGTTAGAATGTGAATGTGTTTTGAGACAAAGATACTGTATGTGTATATACATGTACTGTATTGTGTGTGAGCCTCCACCTGAATGAGCCAAGTGCTTCACTGTATTTTTCCCAGCACAGCTTCCTTCAACCCCCATTTTTGCAGTGCCTATATTAAAAAGCCCTTCCACTAACTTGTGTGCACTGGCACACCATACCGGCAATTAACACGCAAGCTCGGCACCTGCCCTGCTGGCAAGTAGACACGTGTAAAGGAGATAAGAACATGTTCTGGTTGCGCTATGTGTTCAGTGGGTTGGACTGCATGTAGTTAAAAATATGAAAGCTCAGAGCAGAGCTAATGAACAGGAGGACTTTTTGGTGCATTTGCATTTCACTATTTTAATGTTGAGTATAATTTATAGATGATCTGGTGCTGACCGTAAAAGTACATACCTGTAAAAGACTTTGATCAAGCTTAAACATTTTTACTTTCTTAGTATTTGTAACCAATTAGCCTGTTTTATCAGAACATTTTTAACATTATTGTAAAATGTGAAGTTACAGGAAGACTTTGTGTGACTTTTCTGACACACTCCAATCGAATTAGGACTACACAAAAGAGTCTGAATCCCATTTCTAGTTTCCCACCATTAAATGAGCATGATCGAGCGATACTGTAAATGCGTGCACTGCTCCAAGTGCTCCTTAAAGCAGGACCTGACCATGTGCCTGCCTGCATGTGCCAATCACACCTGTTTGCTGCACCAGGCAGTGTGAAGTCTCCTGGATGTAGTCTGGATGAGTAACACTGCATTAAAGGACAGATGTATAATATGATTCAAATATCAGATACAGCAGCAGGGGAAGAGCTTTTTGTGGTTGTGATCTTAAACAAGAGGAAATCCTATGCAAAGAGTGCTGTAGAGTTATGTATGCACCACAAAGCAAAACACTTTTCACACTTTAAGGAGATACATTTTGTCAAGTGAAAAAAACATCTTATTTGACATGCTTAAATGAATTGGAATGCAGGTAAAAGTGAAAGTAAGTGCCCGTTGATTTAGTTTTGTGTTACATTTTGGTGTATTTTTTAAACGTGTAGTTTTGTATAAATATGTACCAAATTTAGGTGAACGAGGAGGACCAATTTAGCTTTGATGCAAAGATTTGTAGATAAGTTGGATTAAAACAGTACATTTTGTCACTACAATCATTGAATAACCATGAGCTATTATATTTATTGAAGCATAGCCTTGAATAGAAATCCTTTAAAAATTTCTCAAACTTTCCATTTTGATTTATTTGATGGTAAAAGTTTAGTTTCACTGTGACCAAACAAATAAGTGTTTTGCATACCTCAAAATTCATACATTTAGTTTTGACAGTGTTTTACCCTATTGTGCAGTCTTTAATTTGATTTAAAACAGAGGTGTCAAACATAAGGCCCGGGGGCCAGAACTGGCCCTTGAAAGACTCTGATCAGGCCCGCTGGATGATGGAATCCATGTTTTTGTCACTACTGTAGAAATTTTCTTTACGAAGGACATTTTCTGTTCCTGATTTCTATAATTACAGGATAGTCTGAACTTTTTCTGTAGTTTTACACATTTCTTACAATGTAAGCTCCAGCAGTGGTGCTGACAGATGATAAAAAAAAATATAAAAAAATATATATTAAGACATCTCCAGGATTTAATATGCAGTTGAACTTGAGTATAGACAGACAGAGGTTTCTCTGGTCTGGCCCACTAAAGACTAACGTGAGCTGCATGTGACCCACAGTGCAAAATGAGTTTGACACCCCTGATTTAAAAGGTTCTGACCTTCTGCTTTGAGTGTTTGCTTTTTTTTTCTATAGTATTAGCCCATTACACTTCAGTCACACAGACCTAGAAGCCAGTTGGTAAGGGATTCTCATTTTTCTCTAGGCCTGTGTGACTAGGTCATTTAGCATCTGTTCTTCAGCTGTTGTGCTTTTATTTTAAAGTCTAATTCTGCTTACCAGATAGCACCATCACTTATTTTATCTCACTGTCTTTCTATCCCCTATTTATACAATAAGTTACCCCTCCATCACACCTGGTGCATCCAGTGAAGGTCAGCCTGCCTCTTTCACAACCAATCTTATCTCTGAGCAGGAACAGGAATGTTCTGACTGCACTGTGATTTATTTCCTCATCGGTCTAAAAAGTCAAGTCAGGATTGTCCTTCATATAAGATCATAAACTCACCAAGCCCCTCCGTGACTTCTTACTTTACCTTTGATGTCCAGCATTTGGTTTCAAATAGGAGTCAAATACATCTGGACTTAAGCTTTTAAAGAAAAAAAAGCACCCTTGTCAAACAAAATTTGACTTGTAGTTTTTCACTGTCCAGCTCACTAAACATCACCCTGAGGTGACAGAGCCAGAAGTCTCTCTGTATCATCACCATGAGGAAACATTAGAAGTAACCATTTATTTTTCAGGTTGTGGGATTTGGAGTATGTGTACAAGTTGAGCTTCGACACAGCTGCTGCTCTGTTGTGATGTAGTAGACTGGAGTTTATGGCAGTTAGCTGTTAGTGAGGCCCACTGTGAGGCAGCTGGTGGTAAAAGTAGGCCACGTTCCCTGTTGTGCTGCCTATAGAGGAGTTCACACTAAGTCATATACAGAACGGGGCGGAATTTTTTTCTGCGGAGCTTTGAACATAAACTATGCGGAAGGAAAGAGTGAGGCTCTTTTTAAGCCTTGCAAGATTTTGTTAATCAGAAGGAAATGCTGGTAGAAAGTATTCTATTGAACTATTTACCCCAATATTGTTGTCAAGAATAGCTGAACCAGCAGAGAGGAAGGGGAACCTCACTGTACATTAAACAAATATGATACAATTAGTGGCAGTATGGTGGCGCAGCAGTTAGCACTCAGAGAGAAAAACATCTTGAGGGCCTGGGTTTGATTCCACCTTGGCCCAGGTCTCCCTCTGTGTGGAGTTTGCATGTTCACCTCCGTGTCTGTGTGGGTTTTCCTCCCACAGTCCAAAGATATATACTTACTGGGGTTAGGTTAATTCCCTCTAAAATTGCCCATAGGTGTGAATGGTTGTCTGTCTCCCTGTGTTGGGCCTGCGATAGGCTGGTGACCTGTACAGGTGTATGTATTTTGTTATGTTGGGCATAAGCTAAGCTATATGTCTTCTCAGCAGCTTCAAGTTTTCTGAATTTCGATAGTCAGCGTGGGTGTGGTAAAAGTCACTGTCTCATTTTCAAGAAGTCGCTCAAAGAGTGTAATGCTTTTCTGATCCCTGTAGGGAAAGGTTCTTTTTTCTTGCTGTTCACACAGGGAAGTCAAAGGTCAGCAGCAGCCCTATAGGTGGCAGGGACTAAGCTACACTTGCTTGTTGGTTGGGGTGAACTCATGTCCTCAATTAAGGGCCACTATTTTGAACCTTAAAGTTTCCATGTGACTAAACCACCTCATCATCTCATGGTCACACACCGATCAGCTAAATCAAACATTTATTATTGATTTTTTGTTTTTAAAAAAAGCTCAATTGAGTTGACCTTTCTGGCTTAGTCTTTATCCATTTGTGAATGTATTTTAGTTACTGTACCAGCTGCACAATTACTGGAAGAATTCCCCTTTGGCGTTTAGATGGCATACATGAGCAAAATTTCAAAACCTGTTGAGGGTGTCCCCCACCTTTTACCTTATGACAGCTGGTATACGCTCCAGCCAGGGTTGTAGTGGCAAAATGTTCAATTATGTTCAGTCAGGATGGATAGACGGGGACAAGTCCAGTCCAGGTTACATTTACCTGAGAGTCACAAACATGCATAAACACACAAAAATACACACACAGGCTGACAATCCAGGCTTCTCTTCAGTTTACTGAAAGTATATACAATAATACTGACTCTTGTTATTATTCAGGATGTGGCATATTTCTATTTCTTCCTCCCCAGACATGTGGTCTTGGTGTTTTAGCAGCTCGTGGCATATAAAGGTGTTTTTAACTGGAACATGTGATTTATGATAGAAGGGAAGCCTGAAGACAAATACAGTAGAGTCGTTTGACTGGGCTCCAAGGGGCACAGAAGGGGGCTGGAGTAAAAGAAAGCAGATAGAAATTCACAAGAGAACTGCGTGCAGCCTTGAAGTTATAATCATATCCACACTGTAGTAGACTGTTGTGGGTGGACTGGTGGAGTGTTTTCCAATGCAAGAGGGTGCATTTATTGGCCATCAATAAGATAAGATAAGATAAGATAAGAAGATAAGAGCAGCCTTTATTGTCCCACAACGGGGAAATTCGGGTGTGCCAGTAGGTCTTATTGTTTATTTTTTCATTTAATTAGCACTTAAAAGAAAGTCATCCTCTTACATGTTGGTTGTAAGTCTGTTAATATTATCGGCTATAAGAACAAAGTTAAATTCAGAATTAACGTCATGGTATCCTAATGGATTTTGTGGAAAAGGACAGGTTATTATTTTTGTATAATCTGTTATGTCAGTAGATGTACTTTTCAATGCAAAATTTATAAAGTAATCAAAGTGATTCAAACATGTTTTTACAACTGAAAACAACCACTTCACAGGTGTACTGCAGTGCCTCAGCTTCACTGCTTCCTTAATGGATGTTGTGTTTAAGCTGCGCCACGGCAGTGTGTATTTTATGTACACACAAATATCTTTTTGGTGAGTGTTTGTTCAGAATGGAATGCTGTGATGGGTTTTAATAGCCTGCTTCGTGGAACTAGTATTTTTACATACTCTGAGGGGATTGATGAATTTTAACAAGACTAGATGGCACTCAGCTGCCTCAGCTGCACTTCCCACTGCCTCACAGAGGAAAATTACATCAGCATCAGCATAAACAACTACTGTAATCCAGCCTGTTTATCCCTCTCACTACATGTTTCATCTGTTGACATTAGATATCATTTGTATGGCCTTCAGAGACAACGTGGACATGTGTGTTTACAGCTAAGGCTGGAGTGTAAGATTCATTTTACAAAAAGGCAAGGGTGATTGTTGTTGCCACCAAAAATGTAAAATGAGTTATATTATTATGTTTTAGTAACTTGAGCGGTTCTTAAGAGAACAGTAATGCATGCTCTGGAACTGCTGTATTGTTGAATATAATGACTGTTTTGCTTTAGTCCTTTGATTCCAGATGCCACAATACATAACCAAGATCTGACTTGATTTGGTTTATTTTCATGTGTCAGTCTGCACATATACAGCCTCAGGACATGAAATTTGAATTCATCTTGGGCCTTATTTTTATTAAATTGCATGTCTGAAACACTGCTCATTTAACATTGAATTCTGTTTTTGCGTATTTACAGTGAACGATGAGTCACGAGTCTCTGTTAGCATGGTGAACAGAGGTGGGCTTTCTTTTCAGAGCAGCATAGGTTCACTTATACATGGAAAATAGCCTGTGGAACAGCTACCTTTGATTCCTTTGGTCTTTTTACTCAGTGTCTCAATAAAGGTTCTGTTCTGTTATGTTGAGACTAAAATTACAGCTGATAACTGTTTTCATCCACAATAAATCTGCCAATTGTTTTGTTGATTAATAAGTTGTGCTCTACAACCTCTACAGTTAGAAATGTCCAGTATAATTTATTCCTAGAGACTAAAGTGAGTCTTGTTTTTTTCTGGTTACCAGCTTCAAATCCCAGATATTCAAGCTACTAAATTGTTAAGGCAGTAGTTTTACATCTGAGAAGCTTTATTAAGACATATGTAATAACTTTGCGGTTGTTGATTGATCTTATTTTTGCTAATTGATCCATTAGACTGATTGGGAAGTCCCAGATATTCACTGTATTAACTGGACACCTCCTAGGTAAGGTGTTTCAGGCCTGGCGAGAGTATGTCTCTTGGCTGGCTTGGAATTGCCATGATGTTCCCCTGGAGGAGTTGGCTGGTGAGAGGGAGGTCTGGGCGTCTGTACTTAGACTGCTGCCCTCGTGACCTGAACCTGGAATAGTGGCAGAAAATGCATGGATGGATGTCTTGATTGTTCAAATGTAAGAAACGGCATGTAGCTGAGGTACCAAAATGACTTGAGGTCATTGAGTCAGATATTTACATTTAAATATTTCTTTAGAACAGTATACATCATATTCTTTTGGTATTTGGTATAGAAGCTAAATGATTAGTGTTTAAATCTCTCAGGAAAAATGTATGTGCTATAGCTGCATATGAATTACATACACAGAGACAATGAGACCTTAGCTGTGCAGTATCTTTAATAAATCAGTTCCTCGGTGGCCACACACTAGTAATCCAAGAGGAATCCATTATTCACTGCTGAGCTCTGTTTTCTCCAGAAACATTGTCTTAGCTCCCTTAACCCAATTCACTGTGTTTTATGGGCATAAATACAGTATTATACTAACTCATGCAGACTAAGCATCCAAAATGCCTGAAAATTAATTAAATGAATCCAAACAAAGCACAAGCTTAAGTTTGGTGACCTCTAACAGACTGCAGTGGCACTATTCCATCAGATATGTTGACCTTATGTGTATTTTGAGTGTGTGATGCAAAGTATGGGCTACAGCTTTGTGGAAATAGTAGTTTAACTGAATGGCAGTATTGCTATAAAGTATTTATTAATTTGTACTTTTAATTACTAATTAGTAATTTAGTAATTTGCACCTAGTTTTCAGTTGCCTTGGAATTGAGCTCCAAGTTCCTTGTATTTATTCCCTTTATTTGTCTGCATCTTCCTCATTCAGTTAGCTTACTTCCTGTTTTACTTTGAGAGTTGAGTTCTTTGTGCTTTGCTTTAAGTTTTGCTTCCTGTCTTGTCTCCAGTGATTCAGTTCACCTGTGTCTTATCCTCTCCAGCTGTCTCCACTTCCCCTTCTCAGCCTCCAGTTTTTCTGTTGTCTCAGTCTTCCTTTGTCCTTTGTTGGCGTGTTTGCGCTCCTTGCCCCAGTGTTTCTCATTCCCAGTGTGTTTCCTTGTAGTGGATAGTCTCCAGTGTTCCCCTTTGGGATTCATGTTGTACCTTTTTGTAAAGGTAAAACACGAAAGTCAGTAAATGTCTAGTTTAAATTCGCTCAGCTATGCGTCTGCGTTTGGGTCCTCCACTGTATGTTCAAATTATGACAAAAATGATTGTTGTTAATGTAGGAGGAAGTGAAAAAAGAATTACCTGCCAGCTAAAAAAAGTGCCCTCTTTTCTCTATCACTTAATCATGTTCACTATGAATAAATAAAATGTCAATTATTAAGCAGTGTTACAAATGAGAAAAAAACTGAGCGAAGACACAAGGCGGAAAAGTGTTTAACATAGAAATACCGCGTGAGTTGCTAATTACATACCTGGAGCTGAATTGTACTGTTGTTGAGCACTACTAATGAAAGCACAGGCTGTGTCCATGTTGTTTTTGCAGCTCTGTTGAGAGGTTTGACACACCATCTACCCATTTCACCTTCTCTAATTATTTCATTATTCACCTGCTGCTGCATCAGTAAACAAAGCTGTTTTTGTGACAGGATGACTAATGGTGTAGGCCTTGTTTTTTAAAATGTTTTTTGTTTGTTTGTGCACATCTGTCCTATCACTTCACTATGTATTTGTGTGTATGTTTGCTGCTACGTGTCCTGTGCTCCCACTGTGGTGTATTCTGGGTAATGGGAGTGAAGCTTTCATAGCCAGAAGCTCCTGTGTCTGTGCGTTTGTATTTTCCTGGGAACCGGCGTTAAAGCTTCCAACTAGCCTGGATATAATGAGACCTAATGGAGCCTGCTTGTAATTGTCTGCATCCTTTACTTGTGTCCTCACCTGCGTCCTCTCACCCTTTCCCCTCTTTCATTACCATTCACTTCCATCACTCTTTAGCTCCAGTTCCTCATATCTCTTTGTCCTCATTCCCCTACTTCTGTGAACGTCAACTCCCCTCAGGCTATATTTTGCAGCCACGTGACTCCTGCTGTGCCTAAGTTCAGTGCATGCAGCCCCCTCCTCCCTTTGTCCTCATTTTGTTGTCTTCCCCTCACTTGACCTCCCCCTCTATAGTGCTGTTTTTCAGCAGGCTCAGGCAAACTAAGCATTTATATATGTCACATGTTGTTTTTTGTCCCTCAGTTTTCCACAGTTTTTTTAAACTCATGTTTCAAAGACCTTCTCCTTAAAGGCAAATAAAATTTCATTCAACATGTTTCAGATTTTACTTAAGGCTTAACATGGAATTATTCTGTGGGCACACAGACGCAGTGGTACAAGAACAGTGAAGACTGAGTCATAAACATTTAAAGAGAAATTGAACTCAAGTCTTAAGCAGCAGTAAAATAATCATGTCATAGAATGAACATGAAAGGTGGTGAAATTTTTAATAATAATAAAAATTTAATAATATTGTCTTTTAATGCTTTTTCAGACTTGCATAAGTAGCAGGGTGTTTGTCATATGTGCACTGTGAAATGCATCCTGTATTCAAGCACTGGGTCCCCATTTTTGTTTCCTCATTAGAAATGTTCTCTGCTTTATTAAGTCTGACTAAACGATTGCAAAAAATATTAATAATTAAGCCAAATTAGTTGGCTTGATGCAAATACAATACAGATGTCTGACAAATTAAATGAAAACTAGCAATGTTTTATTAAAGTAATTTACCTCTAAAACAGCTTTAGTGATTCTTGTAATTGATTCTTCACATCTCTGGAAACCCGTCTGATGATGGGCGGAGCACCATTCTTCCAAAAGGTATTCTGTCATTTGGTGCTTTGATGGTGATGCTAGGGGAGTGCTAGTTTACATGCTGCTCCATTAGGAGTGAGAATCGGTGTCTGCCAAAGGGAATAGCATATGACTGACATCATTTCATAATCATCAGACCCACAAAATCTATGAATAGTGGTGTTGTCATCCAGGCCTCTCCCATCTGGAGAAAAAACAAAAAAAAAAGATCATCATAGGACAATGGTGATCGCACAGTCCTTATCTCTAAGGGGACAAGCAAACACAAACCCTGCCAGCAAAATCCCCACATACAGTAACCCCAACAGCATAAAGGCCATCAGATCCCCTAACTGTTGGGGTTAAGTGTTCATTTCATGGTGTCTCGCTTCCTCAAAGTTATACCCTTCTTCCGGTTACCCTTTCAGCTCCCTTAAAAAAAGATAAAGGTGCATTTTGAAAACAAATATCATGATTATTATTACTAGTTTGCTCACAGTTGCCAGTCAGTTTGTGTTCCATTACTGCGGTGTGTGTCTCAGGGGGAAGCCAGATGGTGTACGTGCTGAAAAAATTTACACCACAGAGAATATTTCTTCTTGGCAGTATTAAATGCATCAGTCTTTTCACAGCCTTTGGCAAATGTACACTATTCTGTCATTAATTCATAGTGCCATTAACACTGTAATTTGAAAAATCCTAATAGTTGTGTGGCGCGCGCGCGCGTGTGTAGCTGTGTCGGCAGACTCATTCAGCCAATAGCTGCACGATGCAGTGTGGCTGTCAATGCCTTTTGCTAAATATGCTAATAACCCAACACCTGTTTGTATAAGAGAGGAAAATACACAACTCTCTGTCAAGCACACCCTCAAAGACTACCACGCAAGACACAGGCAGAGGAAACAAAGAGATTTTCAAGCTTTGTTTGAGGTTGCTATTATTTGTGAATCTGCGCTAGGGATATTCACACTCACACGCATATCTTTTGGGGTTTTGGTGATCAGCACATTGTTAATCTCTATTGTCTTTTCCTTTTTGTCCTCAGTGATGGAGCCCACGACGGTGACGACATCAGTGATCGGGCCGGAGGAGTT
The DNA here is from genome assembly GCA_015052665.1 of Apistogramma diplotaenia. Classification (NCBI taxonomy): domain Eukaryota; kingdom Metazoa; phylum Chordata; class Actinopteri; order Cichliformes; family Cichlidae; genus Apistogramma; species Apistogramma diplotaenia. The sequence continues at coordinate 40,051 of VOQJ01047370.1, read as the reverse complement.
TGATCGCAATGCCCCACGGATCTGTGGCGTGTGTGGGGACAAGGCCACCGGCTTCCACTTCAATGCCATGACCTGTGAGGGCTGCAAGGGGTTCTTCAGGTGAGTTTCATTCTTGAGTTGATGTCCTTGCATGCTGCCTGTTTTGTGTTTTTGGTGAATGTTTCTGTTGAATGTGGGTTGTTCTAAACAGCCTTGTCGAGACAGTGGATAGACGCGTATCATCTGTGTGCATCCGGTCTGCTTTATGCTGGATGTCTTGGGCTCATAGTACTTCTTGGGTTTTCTTTGCTTAGTTGGCACATTTGTACCAAGAAGGCCATTAATCAAATAAGTATTTAGAAATAAGAAATCAAAGCTGTTTTGTTTTTACTTTCAGGCAGCAATGGCAGATATCTTCATAAACGTTTGAGTCTTTTTAGTTTAACATTAATTCACTCTTACATTTCATAACTTTTGGGGGGAAAAGATCACCATTCTGTTTACTGAGCATTGCCAAGCTAAATTTACATAATTGTTTTAGATATTGCCACTGCCTGCATGTTAATGAGGAGTACTGTTAGTATATTTTGTTGTTGATATTGAGGTACAGTTTGTCTATTTCTGTCAGGCTACATGAACATGCTTGCACTGCTTTCAGAAAATGATAAATTATTCAGAGGCCACCACAGTCCTGTTATTTTTCATTTTTTTCCTCATCTCTCTTGTACTTTCTCTCGCTCAAACAGTGATGTTTAAAATTTATGCACAATATTCAGCAATCTTGTTCTAATCGAATCTTTTGCTGGCAACTTTGGTTCTTAGTGTTTGTATGGATGTTACTTTGATGTGTACCACCCACTTAAACACTGTTGCGGACCAGCACCCATCAGCAGTGGCTTTTCCACAAGGTGCCACACCAAACCACAAGGAAAGCTTGGAAGCAGCTCAAGAAACACAACAGAGAGATGAATTGTCCCAGTCTTCAAACTAAGCCAATTGCAATTTCACCACAGAAGCCTCACTGTGCAACCAAAATGATCAAATGCCCCAGTTCCAGGCATATTGTGACATGTTTTTTTTTGTTTTTTTTAATTCCCTGGCAAAATACATTGTTTGGCACCACAGGGCATACCTGTGCAATGCTGTTGCTGATTGGTCCTTCTCTTTTTAACGCTTGTGGAATAAATTTTATCTGTACGTGTTTCAGTAGCATCTACAATTAATGTGTACATGGGTTATCAGCAGCATTATTATTAGTATATCACCTATATTTCAATTAACACAGATAATAAATGATTCTAGATGACTAATTGATTCCTTGTGGCTCTTTAAAGGCGCAGTATGAAACGTAAAGCTTCCTTCACCTGTCCATTTAATGGGAGCTGCACCATCACTAAAGACAACCGGCGTCACTGCCAGGCCTGTCGTCTTAAACGCTGCATTGATATCGGCATGATGAAAGAGTGTAAGTTGACCTTTCTGACCTCTTATATACTAACAATATAGATTTTGTTGTTAGCACTGCTTGGCATACAAATACAAGATCAGGAGTGTTTTTTTGTGTTTAACTATTACTTGTAATTAATTCATTGGGGTGGATATCAAATACATAGTGAAACATTCAACTGTGGGGGTGCGCTTGAGATGGATACTACAGCCTAGAAGATCAATAAGAAGGGGACACCTTCTGAATTGTTTCATTGTGAAGAATAATTCATACTGCAGCAGAAATCATATGCATTTTTAACTTAGCACAAAAAGTAAGGAAATTTGTATTTAGTTGATTATTTATTTGTTGTAACAATGCTTCTTGGCTATAAATCTTATACCCTTGGAAAGCATGCTTATTTCCTCTGAAATAGTGCTCTTAAATAAACAGGCTTTCCAACAGTGTAAGATATGTTGCAGCATTATTGAAGCATTATTGCAACAAGGAAACACAAATTTCCATATTTTTTAAATGGAAAAAATGACCACAATTTAATGTGTATTTGAATTCTATATCTAAAGAGGAAAATCAGCCAATTTAATCAGTTGTTTGGTGTAAAATTATCAGATTGTAGCAAGGATATCTTTAATAGTCAGTATGCATAAGACTTGTAGCATATGGCAAACTCAGTGTTGGGTCAAATAGTTGATGCACAGAATAATGTTAATTCTGCTTTTAGCAGACCAGATGGGGGTTTTAGTAAATTTTAGTTGGTATTATTAAAGCATTAAAATTCATTATAATTTCAGAGGCAGTTTGACAGTGTTTTGCTTTCAACTGTGTTGGTTATGCATGTGGCACCAGGCTTGGGTGTAACACAAGAAGAAGGTGCTGTGAAGGGAAAATGAGCCATCACCTTACCTCTTGTTAACACAAAACAGTATCTGATGCACAATGACTAACACAGTTATTTTGCATATTTACAAATTACCACATTATACAGTGCTTTTATCATTGGTCCAGCATCCCACTTATTTAATTATGAAATACAGAGAAAGTACCAATTTAGTTCACAGTAAATTAACTATACTGTAATAGAAAGTACCACCGATATCGATGCATGAGCATAATAATCATAACAAGTAGTAGATTACAAGATTACAGAGCAAGTGGGAAGGAAGGAAGCCAGGAGGGGTTAAAGTACTTTTCAACAATGGCTTGCTTTCTTCAAAGAGACAGAATTGTTGAGGACCTATTTCATTCAGAAACAGACTGTGCGTGCGTGCGTGCGTGTGTGTGTGTAACTGAGATAATACAGGGCAAGGTTCAGACTGATGATTGCCACCATGTTCACCATAAATAGCCATGCCTACACTGTGGTGTCTGTTTGTGTCTGATGAAAGAAGAGGGACGAGAGAGCAAGAAGTGAGAGAGCGAGAGGGACTCTTATGTGGATGAAAAGGTCTCTTTGTCAGGGCTTACACACAGGTTTGTGGGGAAAAGGAAGCCTGCTGTTTTCACTACTGGGAATCACAGCTGCTCCGCTTGTCTCTATTGTGTCGATGAAACAATTTTTCACATAGAACTCTATTGTAGGCCACCTTAAAGCCTTACCTCCTTAGGAATAAATCTGTCATAGAAAATACTGTAATTGTAAATGTAATTCCAACTGTAATTGCATCATTTCAGGGTGATGCCGAAAAGAGATGTAGCAGGATTATATGCTAGCAAGCTTGACATTATGTCCCAATTTACATTATTAACTCTGAATAAGTCCTGTCACAGTAGTCCAAATGTCGGTGGCAGTCTGTGATTAGAGTAGCTGCCAAAATTACATTCAAATTAAATATGTTATTACATTAATAATATTTGTATAGATAACAGTTTTTAAATAATCACCTTGAAGCTTCAACAGCATGTGACAGGAAAAAAGAATGTAAGATGAAAACACTCACATTCCTAGCTATATAATCAACAGCTTCTATAATATAGAAGGTAACGTTACAGTGTGGATAGCTGACTACATGTGGACTGATGTGCATGCCTCCAGTTATAAAATAATACAGTTGTCTTTACTGATGTGGCTATATTGTGATCACACGACCAGAAATTCTTGAAAAGGCAGATTCATCCCAACACAGAGCCAGATACAACTTTGCTCATATTCACACATTTATTGTACAACTATTAGAGCAATAAAGGTTCTGTCTGTGTTTTAACTCTGTACCCTCATACGGCCGCCGCCAGCCACCACGCATTTCCCTATAATGGCCGTGGATGGCAGACATGTTTCTACCTTGTGTATAAAGTATTTTTTGGACACTATAATAATAAACATTCAGCAGTAAATTAGGAATATATGTTAATTAAATATTTTACATTTTTACTCCTCAAAGCCTCTGGCCGCGTTTAATCTAATGACTGCAGACTGTGAGATCATTGTTTACCTCATGAAGTGTCCACAGCTATTTACTCTGCATGAGGCTGTAAAACTTTGTGAAAAAAAGTCCAAAACAAGTCGCTGAATGAGAGAAGCTCACTGATACTGAGGTGAGACTTCTCTATTGGTAACTGCTACTGTTTTAGTAAGTGCTGCTGATTTGGTTGCTGTTAGCCTGTGTTGGAGAAAGTGTTTTTGGACATTATCTTGCATGATGTTAGCTTATAACCAGCTATGTCCTCTCAGCTCTCCGTAATCGGGAGGATTGCAAGTCTGATCTGCTGAAAAAATAGTAACCACGACAATATTGGGACTAAATAAGCATGAGGTCGTAATAGGGTGACATGTAGATACTGATTAATTTTGTTCTCTCAGGTGTAGTACATACTGATCAATTGATCATCACTATTTTTACTATATATTTATGTTCATTGTTGAAAATTATTTTTGTTATTCTTTACCTGGAAAGAAAAACAAAATTCTAAGTAATTTGTTTGTTTTACTCACATAAATGTATAATTTGATTCAGAAACAGAGGTGGCAAAAGTACTGACATTCTGTACTTCGGTAGAAGTACAAGTACTTGTGTTAAAAACTACTTTAGTAAAAGTTGAAGTACTGGTTCAACGTATTTACTCAAGTACTGGCTTTAAAATGTACTTAAAGTAAGAAAGTAAAAGTAGCTCTTTGTCCTCTTTCTTACATCTTTCTTCATCTCTGCTCTTTCTTTTCTCTCCCTGAAACACAGCAGACACATTATGTGGCAAACTGCTGACACTTTTCGTGCTTTACGTTTTCTATCGCTCATTTTTCTCACCGTTCCTCCATGTAGCCTTTATGTAAAGTGCAACTTTACATAGAGCTCTGAGCAAGCTTTGCAGGAGTCTCTCCCGCTACGGTGTGGTGTGTCTGTTCCCCTCCCTCCCTCTCTAATTGACTTCTGGGAAAAAACAACGCTAACGGGGAATACTAACTTTTCTCAGCCATGTTAAACATAAAGTAACGAGTCGGTATTGAAAATGTAAGAAAAGATACTTGTGTAAAAATGTAGGGAGTAAAAGTAAAAAGTAGTCAGAAAAATAAATACTCAAGTAAAGTACAGATACCTGAAAAATCGACTTAAGTACAGTAACAAAATATTTGTACTTTGTTATTTCCCACCTCTGTCCAGAAATAACTACTTCATGTAGGCAAATGAACTGAATCTAAATTCACCAAACCGTGGCTTCTGTATCACAGTATGAACCAAGGTTTGTACCATTACACCCCTAATTTTTATAGGTGGAGTTAATAAAGGTGATCATAGTTGTTTTAAAAGCATTTTTCTCCAAGTGGGGATCATTTAGTCCTCTGGCCTTTTGCTTGTATGACCACTGACCATTTTTATTTCATCAGTCTGCCTCGCTGTGGTTGATTTGAAACTTGACTCACAAGTATTTTTGCGCTAAAATAATGTTTTTGTCACTTTTTACTACCATGGAAAAGTTTCATAATATGCAGATTAGGTTTCAGAGTGTTTGTATGTATTGTTTCTGCAGGATAACCTATAATAAATAAGAATGAACAAGTCTTTTTAGTCACAGTTCAGTTGCCATCAGTTTTGGTGCGTTTGTGTTTTTGTCTCTGTATCCCATCCTCTGTATACTGACGGCTTTGTCTCTAAGCTTTGCCACCATTCATATTAGAGCTCTGTGTGTGTGTGTGTGTGTGTGTGCGCCCTCTTTTAGCTGTGCCAACTGAGTTCGTAGTAAACACCCCTTACGCTGTCCTTATTTGACAGAGGTTAGAGAGATGCCAGGAGACTACCTCACTACTTGTGTGTGTGTGTGTGTGTGTGTGTGTGTATGTGTGTGTGTGTGAGAGAGAGAGAGTGAGGGAGGGAGATAATACAATGTTTGTGTAGGTTTGTATGCTTATCCTTGAGCATGTGTTTATTTGTAACAGGATTAGAAGTGCAGGAGAATTTCTGAAACATTCTAGCCTTTAGATGGCTGGATTCTCACATTCAGTGCCGTTCAGTCCCCTAATTTAAATTCTTCACCCTTTCTCTAATTCTTTTGTATTCTGTCCCTTTAATAACCTTTACACTTGTCTGATATAACTAGAATTGCCAGATGCTCACTTTGTAGGTCAAATAGAGGTAAATAGTGTGCATCCAGAACTAAAGGCTTGGTCTCCCAGTTTTTCCATCAATATAGATTTATATAATGTAGCAAATGTGCTGATTCTTAACTATATATGACAGAGTTTTGTCTTTATGGTTATAAGTTGTATATGCAAATAAACCCTCTGTTTTCTGTTGAAATGTTTTGGCATATTTGCTTGTTCAGGAACTTAAAGTAACTTGCAAATTTATTCTGAAAGAAAAACAAGGGATCCTGATGTATTTGTTGATAAGAGACACAGGTGCATGAGTGATTAGATTAATGCCCGCATCAGTAAAATACTTCTTTAAAATTTGTTGCATAGACACAAAATGTGTGTTTATACTACACACTTTCCTGCAGCCATATATGCTATATTGAAATGCTACTTGGCCTCACAGTCAGCATGTTTAGGCACCCTGGTGTCTAACTGACCTGAATATACATTCCCACCCTCATATCCAGGGCGTTAGTACAACAGTACTGGCTATAAAGCAGAAGCAGCTTCACGTATATCACACCAAATCTGAGCATTAGCAGCCTCAGTTGTGTTGAACTGATTGGTTGGCTGCTTTATGAATAAGCCCGCTGTGAACCTCTGGCCTCCACCACAGGGGCTCTCTGCTGTTCCCTCGTTGCCTGTGTCTCTGCCTCTTACTGGTCTTGACCAAAACCTGTTAGTTTTTAATTAATTGCCCCATCACACTTTGCCTTTCATTCTTTATTTCTTTCTGTCTTTCTTTGCTCTCCTCCGCCATGCCAGGCACTACGTTACCACATCCAATCACTGGTTTTCCAAACAGCAGACTTTCTTTTGGTAAACTGCTGCTGCCTGCCAAGTGCTGTGGGGTGGTCAAGATGTTCCTTTGATGGTCGGTTGTTTTTTATGGAAAGCCTTAATGATTCCTTCCAACATTCAAACTTGGCTGGAAACTGGTTCAATCATGTTCTGGGCCTTAGAATAGCGTCTTTGACGGCTTGTGCCAAACTTTGACCAAATTGTGCCCGTTCGTGACTGAGTTACTTGGATGTCCTCACCACAAGGAGTGGTTCAAGGCAGTCCTGGCTTGTGACTAGATGGACACTGGAGTGTAGCCAAAGTCTAATTAGTTACAGTCAGTTAAAAGCGATGAAAGCCAAGTAAAACCCAGTTAGCTAAGCAGTCAACTTTATTGGATTGCCTTTTTAAGCCTCAAGTAGTAGTATTTGTTGTTGTTGTTGTTGTTGTTGGGCTTTGCATCACCAAATTATGTGATTATGTAACATTGCGTCAGTGGTTGCACTCCATGGTGCAATTACTGAAAGTCCACTTTAAAATTAGTTGTTTACAACTTCCAAGAAAACAACCAGTATTCAGTATTAAGTTTATCTGAGTTCTATTTAATTTACAGTTACCCATGTCATATAACCTGTTAATGATGTCATATAATTGGTCTCTTGAACTGTAAAGTACATAACTATTTGCTGTCCTTATACTTTTGATCCAAATATGTAGTTAAAATTTTAAAGGCTGGAGTTAAATTACACGAGGTCCCTGTCCTTTAAAAAAAATTGGCATGTGCCATTCCTGTAAACACATGAAAGCTAAATTAATTGTGCATAAAGTGTAAACAGTGAAACCGTTTCTCTGTAGCTGCCAGATCTACAAACTTGCAACCTCATCTTTTTGGGATTGAACCATGACAGTCTGTCTCTCCTTGGCAGTTGCAATCTGTCTGGCAATCATACTGTCTGTCTGCCCAGTTGACCTCTTCATGGGTAATCGTTTACTGTGGCAACGAGTCAAAGGTATAATATGGGCCAAGGCATTCAGAGGTCAGCGCATTTCTCCAGCAGTGACTACAGTGACCCATGGACTCCAGCTCTAGATAACACAAATACTAACTGCAGAATTATTTCATAGCATTTCTACTGCTTATGAAAACTTCAATCCAACAACCATCCAAATCCTCATTTAAAAGAAGAAAGATGTCTTGTGGGAATTGTGTATACTGCTTATACTAGGCTCAAAGAAAGATACAATTTGAGGATAGACTCCACATCAGTAGCTAGAACTCGGACCGTTTTAAATCCTTAGTGGCAATTGTCCACATAGTCTTTCTTTGCTGGAAGTCGTTATTGGTGCAGCTGAAAGAAACTGACACTAACTCCAGATTCTTCGGTTTCACTTTGAGAATTTTAATGTGAAGACAGAGATTAGACACTTTAGGAAATGTTGACAGTGAGGTTATTTTCTAATGAAATTTTATGTGTCATCTCTCGTGGTTTGTTATGGTCAAAGGGGTCTAATTTTGTTAGTGGATTCACAGCCATATGTCAGTGTACATTATGTTTCAAATCCAAAATCTGTAGTAGACTGTAGGTTTTGATAGTTTTGAAGTTATAAAGCAATATAATACTTTAAGATGTGTGTGCAAACCCAGAAATTCTGAAGGAACCGTTTCATCTAGTCAGGAGTCACTATAAACAGTAAGTCTATTCTGTTCTGCACCACTGCGCCGCACTGCCTGCAGTCTCTACGTCTGAAGCATGAATAAGGAAAAAGGCACTTAAATGTCCAACATTCACGGCATCGTCTGCTGAAAAAGCAGGAGACACGACAGGCTTTTCTGCTTGCCAACTCGAAGAGCTGCACAATAATGTAACCTGGCATAGAAATACGTGATGTTTACATTACTTCCCCCTTAGCTATTTTTAGTACGGACTATCTGGAATCTCACTTTTAAAGGTGGGAATAATTTGGGATATCAATGTTAAGATGATGTGTGTATGCAACTCCTTGATAATGTTGACTTTAAAAATGCCTTAACTATCATCTAAGGTACAACATAAGAAGTGCTTTTCCTTCAGTTAGACTCACTTGATGTTGCTTGCTTTTTCATAATTCCATTGTAAAATGTTTGAATATGTCCCTTATTCTGTTCTCCATTGCAGTCATACTGACAGATGAAGAGGTTCAACGGAAAAGGGAAATGATAATGAAGAGAAAAGAGGAGGAGGCAGCCCGGGAGGCCATGAGGCCACGGCTGAGTGACGAGCAGACCCGGATCATCTCCTGCCTGGTGGAAGCTCACCACAAGACCTATGATGCCTCCTATTCAGACTTCACACGCTTTAGGGTTAGTCCTGTGCAGAGATACTCTTTCTGTCCAAACCGTACTCACATTATGATTGATGAAGCACATTTATGTTGTTTTTCACGATGACTGTGGGTGTTCCAGGAAGGAAGGCTTCCCGAAGCATTGAATCAGGTCTCTTCATTTTGCAACTAATGAGTGTGATTAGGTAGAATTTGTCGGTAATTATCATAATCATGCAGTGATGCTTTTGCAGAATGTATGTACATCACAGTAAAATCGCTGTCATTTAAGCTTTAACTCTTACACAGTTAAGGTAACTTGAACTGGACATTTATATGTGACATACTTGGACTTTTTAAAGTGTTCACATGTTTTTATTCAAAATAATTTTAGGAAATAAGTATTAATTAATTGAGAGATGATTGTGGTATATGAAAATAAGAATTTGAGAACATACTTCTGGTACTTGTAACTGTATTATATATGAAAGTGAAGGCTACCATCACCCATATTTGTTTACCCATCACCATCAGTACAAGTTACCAAGGTGTTTATTCACCCAACAGTGGTGTTTAATTTAATATATTCCGATAACCTCCCCTGAACCTTACAAGATGACACAGGCTGGCAATCTTAAAATAAATATATATATTTAAGCTGCCTGGATGAACTGAGGTGAGGTATCAGAGGTAAGTATCACTAAATGAATGTCATGGTTTCAGATGAAAATAATGGGTGTACAGTAAGCTTTATAAAGGCATGGCAGTAGCAATAAGTTGATATTTTCTTGGGAGGCTCTGTGCCATGTACTTCTTTTTTTATTTAGTTCTCTTATTTTTGTCTTCACTTATTAATTTGCATATACAGATAGCACTGTAACTCCCTCTTCCTGCTGAGCTGAGCTGATATTTAAGCCAAGATCAGAGCTTAGACTCTAAACATTAATAGTGACCATACTAAGGTTGTCATGATACTAACTAAGGTTGTCATGATACTAGGCTTTCCATCTTGATACTGA
>VOQJ01047370.1:11830-22045 GCA_015052665.1 Apistogramma diplotaenia | reverse complement strand
TTGTATTTTGCATTCTCTCTACACACAGCGCACACACACACACACACACACACACACACACACACACACACACACACACACACACACACACACACACACACACACACACATCCTGAACACACTGGCAGCCTTTTAAAGGTACCCAGCAGCTCAGTAGCTTCTCAGCAGTGAGTGCCTTTTCTGTCCATTTCAAGCCTATGGATGTATATCTTTTCTCTCTCTTTCTAAAGTCAATCGATAAGCTTTTGGCAGTTATACAGTATATTCATAATCTTTACATTTTGGTGAACATCTGATTTTATTTACTGACTTATTTTGTTCTTTTCGAGACTGTCATCTGTAACGAGTGTCAGAGTTCGCTGTCTTGCTAGCGCTGAGCTTGCTGCACCGCAGCGTCGTGTCAACGATGCAAAGATGAGCAAAGCAGACTGGTGGAGCCTTTTCTACGAACAAGCTCCCTCACCCGCTTCTCCCCTCATATCAGCGAGTGAACGTGGAATAGCTCTTTTTAATTCACATAATGGCTTTATCCTCTCATGTGGGAATGGAAGGAGCACTGTCACAGATTTTTCTTCCTTTTTTTCAGTGGAATTAAATAAGTCTCGTCAGTGTAGCTGTTTTACACCTGGAGCCGGATGGTTTCTTTGTGGGCGGAGGGACAGACCCCAACTCCGTGTAAAAAAACACCATCTTCAAACACTCTCATGTGATCATAAACTAACACTGCCTCAACTGACTTTCACAGGATTTAGCCAATGCAAACTGCTGCAGCATCAGCATGAGCGTGCCTCTTTATTCATCAGCCAACCATCTAACCACCTCTCGTTCTGCAATAGCCAATTACAGCAGGATTACTCTTCATAGCTTTAACTCAGCAGCGAGTCAAGCTCTTCTTTGGAAAACTGTGGTGCACCGAGAACTGACGGGAGGATACGATTTAGGGGGACAACTGCTGTGGGATTTGGACATGTCACCTAAGTGTGGAGACGACAACAGAGAAATGGCTCCTCTGTCCAGGAAGCCTTTGGATTGGATCTCTGGAAGACTGTGTAGAATCTGTATAGAGGATTATAGGAGATAAAATATTTTTTGAGAAGAGAATTGTCACAGATGTACAGACGTAGTGACACACTGTACTGTACAGTGTGCACCGACTGACTGACTGAGATGTCGCCTCTTAAAATCCAAAGCGGGACATTACCTTTGTCACTGCTCTGCATCTCGCATCGCAGCTGTTTCAATTCAGATTGTTTTTAAGCAGTCATCATTTGCTAAAGAATAATTGTTGAAAGACTTTTTACATTTAAATCTACATCATCTGCTTCAAAAGGAAAGAAGGATAGGGTGACGGGGTGAGAGTCTGCTCACTTTGAAGGGTTCCTTATTTAACTTTGCTGTGCTGCTGCTGGATTCTCTCTATGTGGAGAATCCCTACTTACATTATTAATGTGTCAATTTAAGGGGTGAACATGTCTGCTAGAAACATTGGGGCTTACAAATTTTAATCTAATAGTTGTAGCTGATGCTAGAAGGCTGTTAGTGCTCAGAAGAACCCAAACAACGCTCAAGTCTCTCACCTCATTACCCCTTCTCTCTTCAACCCAGGTCAGCAGCTCCACCTCAGTAGCCTTACTTACAGAAACCTCATTCAGCTGGAAACACTTAACAGATACCTCAGTAATGTACAGGACAGATTTTCACAATAGCCTTTTGGAACCAAACATAAACTCATACCACAGACACACACACACATACACATGGACACACTACAACTCTCTCCTCAGCAACGTGTACAGTATTCTTTGATCAGATACAGTATACAGGAAACTAATTGCCAATTGTTGTAAAAAGGTTGTTCAGTAGAGTCCTGCAGTGAGTAGGCCAGTGGATCCCAATGTTTCTAAATGTTAGCTTTCACTCTCTCTCGTTTTCTCCGTTTTACTCACTCGCTGTCATCCCCGCTCCGTTCTCTCTGTTTCCTCACTTTGTTGTCTCTCTGTCTCTGTACGCAGATGACATGCCGCTAAGCTTTTGGCAGTGCGTTTAACCAAACATACTACCTCTCCCTTCTGCACATAAATTTTTAAATATATATATTTTTTGGCGCAGCATGATTGTGTTTAATATAAGACATCCATTTTTACTTTAACGCTAATTTAGAAGTGTTTTGGTGTAAATGTACAGGATATTCCTTTTTATCTCTTTTCAAATGCTGGATGATTTTTCTTTATTTTATTTTTTTTTACTTCAAATCTCTGTATAAGCCTACAAATTTTAATGCCACACGAATAAGAGGCCTGTTTAGCTCCACTGTATCACCCAAGGGTAAACGCATGTTAAAAACGCATGCATGGAGATGTGGCAACATTCACAGAGCAGCAGCAGTCTGTCTGTCTGTGTCTTAACAATATTACAGCAAACTACCAGTCCGACTAATCCCAGATTCACATGGCCAGATCACCCAATTTTTGCCATAATTGGGTCAATGTCAGAGGTCAAGTCCTGAACGCAACTAGAGAACAATCTGAGGTAGGATGCTCAATTTCCCACCATTGATGCATCTAGTTAAAAGTGACCTTGACCTCAAGGTAAGGTCAAAGGAAAGTTATGGGCATGGACAGTATGACCTGTGTGTTATCTCTGATTTAGTGTTTGGAGTGACATGTTTGTGAGACGGACTGTGCCTGCCTGTGGCGGGGTTTGTTGTGCCTGGCACCACTTGTTTTTATAGTAATATTACTTCATGCAGAAAAAAAGTATTTGTTTAGTTTAACATCTAAACAGGCAACTTGAATTAGTGGAACAGACATAATTTTGCAGTCACAGCAGCTCTACAAAGTCAGCTTTAGAAAGCAGAACAGTTGACTCGATTGGTGAATTTTTGCTGACTGAAGTGGAAGATGCATCATCCTGTAACATCCCATGTAAGAAATGACTGAGAGGTAGAGCCTGACTGATTAACTGGCGAGTCAGTGGAAGTGAAAAAAGTGAAGAAGAGACAGCAGAAACACCCTTCACCCATGTTAGGAGTGTTGATGTTACATAGTTTATCCACCAGAGGGCACTCTGCAACTTTCCTGTTGACAGGACCTGTCTGGAATACCACAAACACAACAATCAGCTGAATAGTTCAACATTTATGGAAATGCATTTGCTTGCTTTCATAGAGCGAGTTGGACAAAATTATTGATAACACTTTTCTTGCATCATCTGAAGTTTGTAAAATGTCTAACCTGGCTGTGCCCAAATATTAAACAGCAACTTAGTTTCTGCAGGTTGAACAAAGATGCAAAGGGTTCTTTGTGAGTTACGTGCTGTCAAACAAGTTTTTCTCTTAAAGTGGACCCATTATGTTTTCATTATTTTTTTAATCATTTGGATATATATGGAAGCTGCTCATATTAAACATGGCCAAAGTTTTGAAAAATGAGGCCAGCTTATGTACAAGTAATCATTGTGAGCCAAAAACTCTATTTTTATATAGGTCCACTTTGAGGTAACTGCCTCCAGGATGCGTTAGGCATACAGCCATGAGAGTGGTTTGAATGTTCTACACTTCAGCATGAAAGTAGTTGTCACATTTGCAAATTATTACCTTTGAATGGCATCAAAAGTCAAATTAGGACCAGTTAGCAAAAGAGAAAGCAGGCATAAAGTAAAGGAGATGGAGCATTAGTCAAACAAAAATGCACCATTTTGAGTCTAAATGTAGTCTGCAAGCTTGAGTTTATCTGGCCGGCTCATTGGGAGCGTGTCGGGATAGAGATGGTCCAATATGAGCAGTCCTGAATTGGCTGTGTGAAAGTAGCATAAAGTGAAAACTTTAGACAAACAAACCAAAAGAATCTGAATTTTGCGAAACAAGAGGAAGGTGGTCCGACTTGAGTCTGCTCTTCCTCCAGTTAAACCAATAAACTAACTGGTGTTGGTCTCTGCGGAGCGACCCATTGTTGATGAAGTCGTCCCACACAGTCATAAACCTCTCAGTCCGACTGATGCTATTTCAGCCTTCGCTCAGATAAGGACAAATGTAGTTTGACTTTGGCAACTGCTTTTTACTAACATTCAAAATGTAAAAAACGACCGCGGTGACCCTCAGACAGCTTTGTTTCCCTCTCACTGGCACTTCTGCATATCCTCTTCAGCTGTAGTGCCCTTTGGTCGTCTGAAAAGGGTTTGCAACATTGGGATCCCATTTTAGATACAGTTAAAGTTTTGGTTTCTTTTGCAGCCTAACGTCACACACGCGCACCAGCCTCAGCGCTTCTGCCTTCTTCTAACTCCGGTTCTGAATGCTCCATGTATCTGCTGTTCTCACTTAGCTTTCAAAAAAGCAGGCTTGTACATGTGCACGATGTGAATGACGCGCCGAGCCTTCAGTGATCACTGTGGTGGTCTGTAAATGACTGGATCGCATATCAGCTCACAGCATTTCCTGTTGGTCCAGTGTCCCCGTGAAGGTTCGAAGTGAAACGTTGCCTGTGCTTGAAGCTGAGGGGAGCAGGCAGACAGGTCGCCAGCTTTTCTGCTGTCTAACCGATGGATGTCACTCTAAACAGATTCCCATCTGCTGCATTTCTTTGCTACCTCTCTCAATACGCGCTTACTCGCTCTCTCTTTCACATGCATGCACGCGCACACACAGACACACACACACACACTTAAAAAGCTGCACTCAAAGGTTAACTCAAAGTTAGCGCACCCACACTAACTGACTGTAAAAGATGGTGAACACATGACACGCACTCAAACATGTGCACACTTGTGCCCACTTCTTTTGCCTCACCAGCAGTTTTTTGCCAATGAAGCTCTTGTGTTTTTGTCTCTCAGTGCTCTGCAGGACATATGACATTTAAAAAAAAGTAACCAGTTATATTTTTTTAAACCTGCAGTTTCCATAGTAACACCCGGGCTAGCCAGGTGCTTAGAAGCCAATAGGTTTTTTTTTTTCATTCATCCATTTAGAAAGTTTCATGTCTTAAACAAAAAAAGAAACATAAATGCACATATTGCTCAGCTCAGTTGTACCTTGGTGTGCCTAGAACCCATAGCCTTATTTTGGGACAATATCAGGGGTTTTAACCTGAATCCAGGACGTTCTGTAGAGGATAGTTTCATTGAGTTTTATCGTCCCCCCCCCCCTCGTATATCCACAGTCGGTTCTACGATGTGCATGTGGAAGGTGCACGTCCTCCACAGGATGCACCATGTTAATGTTTCAGCTAGTTGTGATTATTTATTCCCCTTTTGGATGACAGTTGGTTCTAATGCATCCCTCATTTAAACAAACAAACAAAAATACCTGCTGTGCTGCACATTCGCTCTGTGTAGTTCATGTAGAAGAAAATGGAGAAAAGTTTCAGTCATAGCTGATTTCACCAGAGTCCCAAGATAAGTACCTTTACCTTCACACACGCACACCACCATGCAGTCAAACGCACCAGATCTCAGTGCTTAGAGCAGACATGTGTCTTTCAGGATACACAGTTGCCAGGGTGCTGCTGCCTTATATAAAGACAAATAGTGTTATACATACATTACCTTAACTAATATCTCTGTGGTATGAATCACCACCTGTTTTTTTTTTTTGCTCTTTTCTATTTGTTCTTCTCTTTGAAGTTGATTCATTGTACTTTCAATAAATGCATTGTATTTAGTAAAAAAAACTGATAATGTTTTGGGGAAATCACAAATAAAACAGCTGTACATAATGACGCAGAACAGCCTTCGTGTTCCTGTTTTATTGTGTGTGTGTGAAGCAGTGCTGTGGATCGAACAAGGAAGAAAGCTCGTGTTATTTCGCACTCGCGTAGCTCCAAACCTGGAGGAGATATTCGGCACATTGTGAGGCTTTTTTTTAATCCAACAGCAGCAGGACTTTCTAGAAAGAATGCGCCCATTCCTTTCATAATCCACAAAAGCACATTGTGAGCATTTTTGTGAGACCATTGCTTTGGTAGAAAGTTATTCCAATAAATGATGTTCTGTGGGCTGTGCTGAGGAATGGGCACATTGTTTATCACAGTCAGAAAATCACGTTTCCGTGCACCGCATTTAAAATTCCTTTTAGCTTTTAGTGAAATTATTCACCAAAGACACTCACACTTAGCATTTATTTGTAATAATCCACTTAATCACAGTTGCGTCTACTCGCAGTGAAGTAAACTTTAAAACACGTACAAGCCCTGACAGAAATGATCGAATCACCTGGGAACGCTGGAGGAGGGGGCTGCTTAGGTCTGGGTCTCTGCTTGGGCTGCTGCCCCCTGTGACCCGGAGAAGATGGTATTGTCTTTTTCTCCTTCGAGTGGAGGGAAAGTGATGGCAACAGCTCGACATCTGAATTTCTAAGGTGGAACAAAGTACTAATTTTGATGTTTGTGTTGATGATAATGTCATTTTATCTTCTACTTGATGTGGGAAAAGTATTCTATTAATTCATAAAAAATAATTTTCATTTGTTTGACTTATAGTTAATGAACGCATAGTCAGCTACTGTACAAAACCAGAAAAGGTGATTCCATCATTCTGGCTGGGGGCTGTTTACTTCTGTGTTCAGTAGAGGGCGCTATAATGCTGTTGTAGTCCTGAGCGGCTGATAGACTTATTAAAGTGGGTCACCTTGTAGGTGGTAATATGTACTGTATATAGAGTATTATATTCATGACTCCTTTAAAGTCACAAACACTTTTGAAAGGATTTATTTTTCTGCATCCTCAGCTTTTCTTTCATGGACACTTTAACATCTCCAGCCCTTTAAAAACCCATCAAATGAAACAATCTGATAAACGATCGACTCACTGAGAAGCTGATGTGCATCTGTGTTATTAAGTCCAGTTGCATCTCTTTGTCAGCTGTGATTGGTAACAAATCTGCAGCTGCTGCTTCAGTCCCACAAAGACTTTCAACAGCAAAGCTACATTCCTGCTGTCGGAACTGTGTTACATTCACTTTTCTCCCTGATGTTCCTCTGAATGATAAGACTGCTGTGGCATGATGAAGGGAAGGAGTGGAGTAGATGTAAAGAACAGGATAGATCTGCTTGGCTGTGGCTCAGGAGATAGACCAGGCCATCTACTGATCACAAAGCTCGGTGGTTCGATCCCTGGCTGCTCCAGCCTGCATGCCAAAGTATCTTTGTGCAACATACTGAACCCCGAGTTGCTCCAGGAGCATTCATCGGAGTGTGAATGTGTGTGACTGTATGAATGGGTGAACCACACATGGTGGAGGAGAAGAGTGCTGGATAGAACCATTGGGTTTAGCAGTCAGCAGGGGCTGGAAACACTTTTAAGGTTTCCTTGGATCACAGAGGTACCAAGGTGAGCACTGGATAAAGGATGACAGGGTGGCCTGTCAGTGATGAGAGTCATCCAAACTACAGTGGGACAATATCACTCCACGTCACCCTGCAGGAGGAGAACTGGCCAACACTGACTCAGTATCTTTAAACTGAATCACTCATGACAAAATAAAAAAAAAAGAAGAAGCTTTTTTGACACCTAGCAGCTCGTGTGGTATTTTTCTTTTGTTTGTGTTAATGACACAGTTCCTCACGGCTGGATGATCGTGTTCCCAGCCTTGAAATAAACTACAGCAAAGCCTCAGCGAATGTTGCTCTCATTGCGGTTTTCATAATAACTGCTTCTCCCATATTAAGTTCTCCTCTGACCGCTAACCAGATGCTAATAGCTCACTCTGCACTGTGTTGATTGACTATTATCTCACTGGCTTTCATGGCTCATATGAAGAGAGTTACAGTTATGGATGAGTCTGAGAAGCCAGGCGTCTCAAGTGTTTCTACAGTCGCATTCCTGCATAATTACTGCACACAGCCGTGTTGGGAAACAGCCATGACACACAGAGACATGCGGCATGAACACACACACACACACACACACAAATGTTATTGGTATCCCTGCTGAGCTTCCTTAGTCACATCCTGCTCATGGTGACGCGCTCAGATGCTCTTTACTGGAATGTGAGGGAATGTTGTAATACAGCAGTGAATCAGGCTTTGATCAAACTTTTAAACTGGCAGGTTTCCTGCTGGGGACTACTTTGCAAAGCGGATTACGCGGATTGTTATTTGTGGCTGTGTGATGGTGTGTGCAGAATCAACTTAAAATCAATTACATTCATCATAATAAAGAGACTTGTCATTGAGTCCTCGGCAGATGTTTTCACGCAGCGAGTCTGACTGTCCACACAGAAAATGGAAATTCATTGTATTTTTGGTGACAATAAGAAAAATATCAAATGTAACCAAAGAATAATCACGTGTGCGCAACACTTCGGGTAATTTATTTATTTTTATTTATTTATTACAGAGCAAAAAAAAGAAAAGAAGAAGGAAATATTGGCTCAATTTATCTGTCCGGCCCCAGAAGGGAGTCACCTCCAGTGTTTCTTACACGTCTAGTTTTCACATCGCTGTTTTTCCCAGCGGAGGAGGAGTGTTTCTGTGTTTCTGCAGCCAAGCGTCCGACATGCACAGCTGTCGCAGCAGACGAATGTGCAAGAGGTTGACTCCTTATTATGACTTTTGTATTTATGCCTCATGTTTCTCACAGTTTCTCGGGCCCGTATTTGCGTGACCTTCCACTTTCAAATGCTAAAGGTAAAACACCACTGCCACCCACGTTCACTCACACACAGTTCTGCTTTGTCTGTACAGATGCTGTTCCTGGCGCTGCTCTGCAGTTTACAGCCAGTAAATGAATCAATAAATGAGCAAAGTAAGGAAAGACTCTCCGTGCGCTACAATCCGCACATTCAGGCTTGAGATGAGGAAGAGTTTGCGTGCTGTGAAAAATACACTTTAGATTTGATTTGATTTGCAACTGTGCAGTAAGAACCGAACACGCCCTTTTTCATGCTGTTAACAGAAGAATTTAGATTAAGCCCCGTGCAAAAGTTTTGAGCCATTTGTTTCTGTGTTGTTTCCACAGAGCCACTTTTTCAAGGGGTCTTGAGCAATAGTTCTCCAGACATTCTCAGAGGAGTGTTTTTGTTTGGGATGGGATGAACCAGTGTTGTGATTACAAAGAACCCTTTTTAAATGGTATTTTTTGGCACTTTGTTATTAGCAGCCTGTCACAAAAGCACATAATTGGTTCCATGTCTTTAGCTGATAGTGTCATTCTCATTAACAGATGCCTGGCAGCAGTGGCACAGCATTCAGAATCCATATTTATATCCGCTCCCATGTGTGGTCATTGATTCTGTTTTCTTTCTGCTAAACAGCTTCAAAGGCATCTCCTGACGTTGCTATGCTGACGATGCACCGCTGTACTTCTCTGTTAAACAGCCTCAGCAGCCTCTCCCACCTCAGTGGATGCTTCACTGCCATCATTGGATGTCCTGGTAAAACTGAGGTTCTTTACACTCACACAGTCACTTGCCTTGGTTATTGTAGTTCCCTTTCATCTGTGCATCTGGCCAATGGTTGCACATCACCCCTGTTCTTGCTTCCCTTCACTGCCTTCCAGTGAAATTTTGAATTTTTACTTCTTATTAATAATTATAATAAAGTGTCTGCCTGCCTGTCTCGGTTCTGTCACAGTGCTGCAGAATGGATTTGTCAGTCATTGCCTACTAGTCTGATTATGAGCTTCAGTGGAGTGTTGCAAATATGAAATATGAACTCAAAGTTTCAAGGGTTGCAGGCTGGCTTTTTTGGAGTGGGGAGTGAAAAAAAAGGGAAAATGTAATAGAAGAAAGAGGAAGGAGGGAGAAGAAGAGTCGAAGAAGATGTGCCGGGTGAAAACAAGAGGGTGGGGCGTTTAAAACGAGAAGGATCATGGGGTTACAGAGCGAGGCTGCGGTAACATTGCTGACGCACATGTGAAACATGGAGGGGAGGGAGGGATGGAAAGGAATCTCTGGCTGGGATCGCCAAACCTCGAGACGAGGTCAGAAAGCCACTGGCGACATGATGAACACACACACACACACACACACACTAGAGTCAGGGCTGTACTAATAATAACAGATCTAATAGTAGTTTAATGGGTGATAATCGCTGATGAGGCTGTGATCGTTAAAACCATGTGGAACAGGGGTGAACCCTCTTTCCCTGCTCTCTCAGACACACACACACATGCACATTCCAGTGTGTTACACGGTTTCTGCATCTCCTGTTTGTGTAGCTGTGTTTGACACTTTCATTCACTTCACTATAACGTTGCCTGTATTTTCGGTGGTTTGTGCGTC
>VOQJ01047370.1:0-11810 GCA_015052665.1 Apistogramma diplotaenia | reverse complement strand
CTCAGACACACACACACACGCACGCACGCACACACACACACACACACACACGCTTCAAATCATCCTTTCTAACAGCATTGTTTTTATTCTCCTGCTGGGACGGTCCTTTGTCCCCGTTCCCGTCTCCTGTTTGTGTGTGTTCCCGTGTGTTTGTGCGTTCCAGTGTGTTACACGGTTTCTGCATCTCCTGTTTGTGTAGCTGTGTTTGACACTTTCATTCACTTCACTATAACGTTGCCTGTATTTTCGGTGGTTTGTGCGTCTGCAGATGCTTGCATGACCATACAAGTGTTTTCATTTTTGCACGGCTATGTTAATAGACGCATCTGCGTGTTTTGCGTGTGCTGCATGCGTGCGAGTGAGACACAAAGTCCCATCGGTATGTATACAGGATACGTATGTGTGCGTGTGGTTGCATGCTTATGTGCGTGTATGTTCTGGCCGGTCGGAGCGTGGGAATGTGGTGCAGGATTTCTGTGGTATTTTTAATGTTTGTTATTAAATATTACCACAAGGGACCGGGACCAAACCCCAGACACTCCTCCTCTTCTCTTCCTCGTCCTTCTTTCTCTCCTCCTCCTCAAATAACAACAATGAAACCAAAACGACTCACCACTTGGTTTAAATAAATCGGACACTTAAGGAAACAAAATCCTGACCGAACTCTGGAAGGGGTAAAAAGTCAAAATAACCATGGTAACACAAGAAGGCAAGACTACTTAGAAGTAACTATGTTGAAAAAAGAAAATAAGAGGACAGAGTGACACCCAGCAGCAGGTGGAGGCTCGGTCACAAGCTTCTCCACAAAGCAGCAGTGTTGGGTCCACACTGTAAGCCTAACCTAAAACACTAAAACTGAGCCTAAACAGCAAGACTTATCTCTCAGATTAGCTTCTGAGGGCTTTTATAGACGTTATACCACTCTGATGGTCTGAAACTTAAACTGCAGTGCATCGATGCATTTGTAGGCTACAGATTTAACACGAGAAACTGCATTAACACATATTCATCACTGTTGTCTATGGACATGTAACATTTGGTCATTTTGAACCTTCCTCTGGTTCTTTGTTTTGTCTTTGTTATTTTCTCCTTATGTGTCATTTTTAATTCCTATAAATGACACATAGGGACAGTCCCTCCCGAGGGTGAACATTTTATTTACAGAGGCTCATTTTCAAAGATCCATTTAAAGATTTCGAACTCTCTTCTTCACCGAAACGTTTCAAACATCTGCTGCATCACGCTCTGTTGTTAAGAAAATAAAATTCAAGCTCTGGGTGGAGCAGACAGATGGATGGATTCATAGCATACACTAAACATCTTTTTTTACTTACCAAATGCAGCCCTCATTATTTCACCCCAGCTGAGCTTATTCATCTTTAAACTCTCACACCATCAAAATGCACTTCCCAAACTCTGCTGTGTGCGTTTCAGCGGGAAGCACCGTTGCTTTAATTTGCGACCGCGCTGACAGGATGGTATCTGTGTCCCTCTGGTAAAGCACAAGGTTTATTTCCTATCACGGCAGATATAGTGCAGATCAGAGGTCATATAAACAGGAATTCCAAAGTACACAACAGGAACGCCTATTTTTAGATGAATCTGATGGCTTACATTTCTCTTCTGTTTTCCAGAAATGGATGATGGAAATCTTCCAGTGACATGAGGTAACCTTTCTTTTTCTGTTCTTTCTTCTTCAATTTATTGAAATATATATATATTATTTTTTTCCATAGCAGGGGGGACTTTATGTGTTCTGGTTTCATTTGATGTCATTTTATATATATACATATTCAATAATAAATCCCAGGGCCTTTAGAGCATGGTTTGCATTAGGTCCGGGATGAATCTCAGCTGCTGGATTCGTTTTAAAGGTGTATGCTTTTCCAGTATTCAGGCCAGTGAAGACACGTGTGACAAACTTTTGACAAGAGTCCCCCCACCCCCCATATGTCACCCCTTTCCATGTGTTCCCAGTTTTCTCCATTTTTCTGTTTGTTCCTCTCATCTCTGCCTCTGCCTCTCAGCTACCTGTCTTCTTCTTCTTTCCTTAAAGAAGCATGTGAGAGCGCAATCACGGAGACTCCAAGCTTTTCCGCACAAGCAGCCAAATTTATCCTTGTGGTTTTCCGCATGTTTATTTTGGGTTTTCTTGAGGGACGACATATCTGCGGGAAAACCAAACAGCCCAGAGCGGGTGCTTTCCCTCTGGGGATCAGCGAGGCGCGGGTAAAAATAGGAAAGTCTTTTTTGGGAAATGGAATTAAAGATTAGCGAGGACCTCCCGAGGGTCCCCCCTCACTGGAAGATGGCAGAGATCATAACTCTTTTTTTTCTCTTTGTTTGTTTTGTGCTTCTTTTTTTTTCTTTCCTTCCTTTCTTGAATGACAGCTTGGATCTCGTTGGAGACACAATAGAAAAGCACCGCTGCTATATGCTGCTCGCCATTTTTAATATCACTGTAATTTTCCGGAGTAATTAGTGCCAAAACATCACATAATTATACAAACACAGGCTGAACAAATCATTCTGTCTCCTTCGCGCTCACCACCTCTCCTATGTAAAATACCCCAAAGAGAGGATTAATCTCTGTCATCACTTTCAAACACTCGTCTTCACTTTTCCTTCATGCGTTCTTATTTTCTTGCAGCTGAACTCGATGGCTGTCATTGTAGGATGTGTGTGTGGGTTGAGAGGAATTCTGGGATAGGGAAAAACCTCCTCCGCTCTGACTTCTCGGTTTGACCTATGTTTAACATGCTGTCTGCTACGGTAATCTTCTACTACTTCTACTACCATTGCTGCTGCATTCATGGAAATTGTTCTTGTGCGGGGTGGGCGGCCTGCTCAGGTTGCACCAATGGGGATGGTGGGCGAGCAAATTGTTTTGTTCACCCGTGTTTGTTTCGATTTTTTTTTCTGTTTCAGCTGCAGCTAATCTGCAGGAAACCTTTATAATATCTGGGTTGCCTTTGCTGGCCTTCATCCAGCAGCTGTCGTCAATATAACCGAGGTCCCTTGTAGCCAAACCTTTGACCTTTGGTTGTTCATTCTTTAGTCAAAGGCAGTGAGTTTTCCAACCAGCGCACTGTGGAATCTTCCTAATGGCTAACAGAGGGTGGTTGCAATAAGAAGTCAGATTGCTTCAAATCTGAGAAAATGATCCTACTGGTCACTTGGTGTGTGACCTCAGAAAAACATTTTTCTAAAGGGTTGATGGCCTCAATTGCTAGTTTCAAATCATACTGAATTCATCATGGTGCTCATTTAGTACATTATGGTCAGATATAAACAGAAGAAGTCCTCAGCCTGTGTGTTAAAGAAAACAAGTAAAAGAAATAAACAGAAAAAAGATGCCTGCTTATCTCAAAGGGAAAGCTGTATTTACAGTGTGCATGATGGGAAAGCAGCGCGATGATGACATTTGACCCGTTTCCTCTCAGATGATAACGTTCAGAGTTTTGTTGGCATTTCTTTTGTTCTCGGTTCGTTCTTCTTCTTCTTTTTTTTTGCAGGTGTTGAGTCTAAATTGATTCAAGTGTGATGGTTAAACTGCTACGTACAATAAAAGCATTGTGAAAATCTAAACACTCTGTGTGATTGATGGATGTTAGAATGACTTTTAGCAGCAATACCTTGAAGTAATGCTTTTGTGTATCATTTATCTGTGGAGTTTTGGCCCACTCTTCTTTACAACATTGCTTCAGCTCATTGAGATTCGCGGGCATTCATTCATCCGCAGCTCTCTTAAGATCCCATCAGCACTTCAGTCAGGATGAAGTCTGAAGACTGAGGTCTGTTAGTGATGCATTCGCACTAATAGTGATGTTTCAGGTGATGAGCTGATGATGATAATTAAGTAGATGTGCAACAACTGTGACTGGAAATTTAAGTGGAAACAGACAGAGGATGTTTGTGGTGGGCAGCGTTTTTTTTTTTTTTTTTTTTTTTGCCATCAGCAAATAATAGTATGACGCAAAGCGGAGATATGTGGTGAACTAATGAAGAAGTTCAAACTGTAGTTTATATGTAAAAACACCAGAAAAAGATGTGAAAGCAGATAATCTATCCCCAAAGGTTCAAAAAACCAAAAAAAACTTAAAAGCATGCAGCTTCGTGTCCACGTCAGCACTGACCGCAGCTCAGTCATCACTCAGTCGGTCACTTGGGAGTGGCTGGGGCTCAGTAGTCTGCCGTCACTGTGACTAATAAGAAGCATCTGCACATCTGTAAATATAAACAGGCATTCAGACTATTTTACACTGCACACAAAACTCCCGATAGAAGTGGCTACGCGGTGCACTCACAAGTGTCTGCAGGGGAAATTCATATTCTCAACACAGCTGAGATTCTCTTTGATACACAGAGGAGCTGTGCGAAGGCTCCAGTAGTTACTGGAACCAGAAACCAGGAGAATGCAGAATAACAATACCTGCATGGAAGTGATAGTGAAAACATTTCACAAGAAGCTTGTAAATGTACGCAGCTTTATTATATTTGCAGTGAGATCACCATGAGAGAGTCCAGAGCAGACACGGGAAAAAAAAAATCAGCGCGTGCAACGAGCATCTGAGCAGCAAACTTCTGAAAAGCAGAGCATGGGCATTGTATCAGTCTGTTTTCACAGTGAAGGAAGAGCCGCTCTGTTCAGCATGTAGCTGTCAGAAGCTAATCATAATGTAAACACTGGATAACAGCGAGCCTGGCTTTCTCCAAAGCTTTCAACTAAAAAGCCACTAACCCTTTTGACTTGACAGATCACTCATTGGTTATTACTGTGAAAGAAGAGTTTCTGATGTGTGCGCTGCACGAGGATTTGAAAAAGTGCCTTTTGAGTGGGTTAATACCATTCGGGTGAGCACTGCTGCCAGGAGCTATCACCAGGTAAATTCAGTCACATAGTCATGGCTTACTGGGTTTACTGGCATCCATGTGTTAAGAATTTCAGTCTCTTTAGATCTCTGGCTTTACAGGTAGTGTCAAGTTAACATGCCTAAATTTAATGGTATTGCATAACATACCTAATTAGCTGGGTACCTGTGCTACTGCTGCTAGACTACTGGAACTACTGGACAGATGTGGAAGTTTTCATTTTTGATGTAACTGCATCGCACGCATCATTGTATTGTATCAAGAACTGCCCGGATCTCAGACTGCACCTTTGTCCAGAGGACTGTTATTCTGTGTGCGTGCATTCAACGAGTCAAGGTCCCCCCATCAAAGAGGAAATGACTTCAGGAGACCCAAGGGCATCTGCAGAGCCAGGAGGGAGGCTGGTATGCACACATGAGCTCAAGCACACATGAACTCAAGCACACACCTGCAAGCCCATGCAAGAATGTGCACAACAGGCTTCACACATACTAAAAGCACACTTGCTGGAAAGCACACACACACACTGCAGGAGCACATATGTATGGACTTTAAATACACTAACCCCAGCCTGTCATCTCCTGGGTCTGTTGGGTCTGAGTGTGTTATTTATTTTAGCCAGCCTGTGTGAGAGTTAAAAATGGAATGTTTCGGCTACATAAAGCACTTCCTGTTTTGATGACTCCCTCACTGAGCTGTTCCCCAAGCTAAACAGTCCCAGGGCAACATGCAATGATGGTCCAGGAAAAGCTGCACGTGTTTGCGTCTAAACAAAGTGCGGACTTTCACTCTTGGTTTTCCGTCTGCGTGTTAACGCACATTCTCCTCACCGGTCTGCTTGCTCGCGGTGTTGGAGGTCCTGTTCTTGTTTGTGCTGCACGGGGTCTTGCCCGCCTGCTCTTTGAGTGTGTTATCACAAGAACAGGAAGTAAGCTCTTTGTTTTATTTGACGTGTGCCTCAGGACAGATACTTTTATGGTGCTGCGCAGAGCCGACACGGGGGGGATGTTATCATCACAGTTTGTCTGTTTGCCTTTTAGCTGAGATTACACAAAACCTGTCAGGCCTGAATTGTTGAAAGTTGGTAGAGAGATGTTCAATCGCACAATGTGCTGGCCTTGGACATCATGGAAATGCATTACATCAATTCTACACTGTGGAGCGCCACTGCTTCAGTGGTAAAGGCATATGAGTGGCCTACTAGCCTTCATCATATTTATAGTTTATTTATAGTCATGCTTGCAGTTTCTCCAGTATTTTGGGCTACAGGTTAGACTCCTGCTAGTCAACAATGCTACAGTCAGACTAAGGAAAACAGTAGTTGGTGAGCATGTGCAATGAACTTGCAAACTGCCTTTGAATACAGGGACCAGGACTGCAGCCACCAGTCAGTCGCTGGCTAAGTTATGTTGGTGCATTAAGACAGCAATAAAATGGCAATAATACAGTCAGGCTGCTCTCCGTTTGTGATTAAATGGGGGTTAACAGTGATAATTTGGTAAACACCGCGAACCTGTTGGTGTCTGTATACAAAGAAATTTACTTTGCTTACATTCAGAGTCCAGCCGCAGCCTCACAGATGGGAAACAGAAATCTCTCCACATATAGTGACGTCGCTGCTGCAGGACGGGGATTTAACTGCAAAACGAGGTGCTCGAGGTCCACACTGCAGAGATGTGTCACAGGCGGCTTGTGCTGACTCTGATTGATTGCAGCGTGTTGTAAGTATTCATAAATTAGATGGCATTTATTTGCAAACCTTCACCAGTCTGAGTGACTACAGTCAGTCTGACTCATACTGTGAATGTTTGGAGACAGCCAACCTGTGCAATCGCCTGGACCAAAGTTGTCACCCAGAGGTTTGGGGTGTTGCATGCTCAACTTTTCCTTGTCACAAGGAGGCTGCTGTCCTGTTTTTACTCCAGTGTGAGCGAGCCAAGAGGCATCAATCACACAGAAACCGACTGCTACTGATGCATCTTTTCAAAATTATGAGAAAGATTAGCATTCGCTCAGAATCACCTAAAAGACCAATGGAAGCACTCATTTTGCCTTCATAACACATCTGCATACACGCAGAAAAGAAGCAGCAAAGCTCCTGCAATATGATCTGGTAGTAGTAGAGCATTGACCTACATTTACAATCAAAGCACCTGAGTTTTGCTTGTGATTTGGCACCAAAATGACTCCAGAAAACAGCACAGCTTCAACATCTTTTACAAAGTTCAGTTTTTCTGTTTCTAAGAGGCGGAATCGATCCCTGGTGACGCCACCATGTCACGTTTTCCCAGCACTGCTAGAGGCCGCTTAGCTTTAACACATTCAGGTCATTATAATAGCTTGTACAAATGCCCTCTGTCACCTATACTCGGTTTAGAATCACCAATGAACCCAACCCGCATGTTTCTGGACTGAGGGAGGAAGCCTGGAGGAAACCTACACTAGACTGCAAACATGTAAAAATCTCACCTACAGCTGATAACTGGCCCACACATATGTGGAGTTTCAAAGTGATGCTTGTCCTTGGGATAATAAACTGAATGTCTTTGGGGTTGATTAAAATATCCAACCAGGCCAAATTAAACAAGCATCTCTGGCTGTGGAAAGTTAGACACTTGTAATAGATTTTGACATTTTATAGAAGAGCACTTTCATTTATTGTGTTTAGTTGTGTTTGTCTAGTTTTCATGGAACTGCATTTTTCTCTGATCGCTTTAAGAACTACGACACATTGTCGCCTCTCGGTAGGAGCACTGTCTCACGATCTGAACAACGCACTCGGGGGACCTTCTTCATATCTTTCATGAACACAATCAACCAAAAGCTCCAGTTTTCACTTTCACTGAATTCAATAAGTTGTTGCATTCAGATTTATTAACCACGCAAACCTGCACTGAGTATATTTGTAGCCGTTGTCCCTGTTGGCCTCATAGTTAAAAACAGATAATCGTCTAATGGCGCAGATCCACGCTCCAGATGTTTATTTGTGATTTTTGGCACAATCCCCGTCGCTCCGTTTTCACATGGCGCCCAAGTTTTTTCAGACAATCGCCTGACAAACGAAAGAAAACACAAACTTCTGCAGAGAGGAGCGAGGACACGACAGCTGATTACATCTCTGAGCTGCGACACCGTTGGTGCTTGGATGAGTGAAATTACAGGTGTTTCCAGCAACAACGTACACACACACATACAAACACACACATACACACATCTCCCACTCACTGCCCATCCCCCCTCCTCCCCATAGTAAAGCATATAGGTGCTTACCATAGATCTGTGAGCTATAGAGTTTGTGGTCGATTTGCTAACTGTATATGCATGCACACATGTGCACACACACACACAGACACACACACACACACACACACATGCAAGGAGGCATATCTGAATTAACAGACAGGTTTGTTTGTGCTCTTTTCTGTGCTTAGCACGTTTGTCTTTCTCACCCACAACCACTTTTATGTGTTTTCACACACACCTCATCCAGACTCTATACACCCACCTACACAAACACACAAACACAAACACACACACACACACACATACTCCCTCTTCCTTTTCCCTCCCTTGTCTCTAATCCCTGCAGCTGTTGCTCTTACTCACATTTCTGCCTCCTCCAGACAAAACCTCATCTGTGTGTGTGTGTGTGTGTGTGTGTGTGTGTGTGTGTGTGTGTGTGTGTGTGTGTGTGTGTGTGTGTGTGTGTTGGAGATAAGAAAAGCTACATGTTGAATCAAGGAGGAGGGACAGAAAGATCAAGGGTGAGATGAGAATGAGAGGATGGGAAATGGAGAGGTGAAGGAAAAAAGTCCCCCCCCCACACACACACACACACACACACACACAGTGCTTCCCCCCTGAGAGAGCCTCTGTCTTCCCTTTCTCCCAGACCCATTGTGTTCCCTCTTCACCTCCTTCCTCCGTCCATCCATCTCCACATCCTCACAGTTCTGCTTTCGGATATCACAAATCTATCAGCCGCATCTGGCTCCATCATGAATGTCAAGTGGAGAGTTGGCAGTGTGCAAATAGTAGCTAAATATATAACAGGGATAATACATCTCTGAAAGATGGCTGTGGTTTGGGCAGAGTTCATTTCAGTCGTGTCAGAAGCGAACAGTCCGGTGTAGGAGCTTTGTTGAAGTTACACTGACACGAGACGAAATGTTTTTTCTGCTCTACTTGTCTTTAGGCTCTGAAATATAAAAGATAGTAACCTTATTTATGTCATTGTAACCACATCATACTTTTCGAAGCACGTGTCACTGACCACAACCACTGTGGTGCAACTGATACAGTAGATAGCCCCCTTTAAAGGGACAATCAACCAATTTCACCTTGTATTAATAGACCAGCCATTAGAAGTACTGCTGTATCTGTGAGAACAGTTCAAATAAATTCTCAAAACTATCATAAGCACTTGCTTCTAAACAAATCGGGATATTGAACATAATTTAGCAATTGTTTAACTTTCAAATAAAAGTAACATGAGGCAGTTTAGCCAGATGGTGTTTTTAATTGATCATAGTTTTGATCGCAGCCTGACTTTTACTACAGGTGCATCAAAGCCACTATTTCCCTAAATCCAATCTTAGCAATAAAGTCATATTTCTCACCAGGTTACCCTCTTTGTGACCTGCATAAAGCATCACAGTGTGCAAAGGCTGAAGTATCTGAGATGTGCTTTTAGCTTCACCACTTTCGAGCCACATCAAGAGCACCTGCACGATTATGTAGCCTGCTGCACGAGCGGTTACATTCTCTGAGCGGTGCAGCTGTTTCGGCTTCACAGTCACACCTTTCCTTCACCTGACTTTGCCATCGAGTTCAGGAAAAAGACGACTGTGGGCAGCCAGAGTAGGATGGGCTATTCAAATGACAATAACTTCAACTTATTACCATTTCAGAGTTGTAAAAAAATTTCAGACTCGTTATGTAGTATTCTGAAACCTGATAGTCCACATATATATATTTCTACTACACCTCAACCAGCTGCGACTGTGATCTGAATGGCCCCTCGGACCCCATTGACACATTTTATCATAAACGAACCCCATGCTGAAGCAAGATCTAAATGTACATGAGCTAACGAGCGACTCTTAACTCTGACTCCTCCCTAGCAATTACTTTAATAAGTGAGTCAATAAGCAAACAAGTGAAAAAAGAGCATTGTATAATGGCAACGCTTCTGTGGTAGTGTGAACAAATCCCTGTTAATAAGGAAAGGCTTTCACTCTAGTAGCCAACAAAAAGACCTTTAATAAAGCAGTTCATGTTGTAGAGGGTGCACGCTAACCAAAAACCAAGAATCGTTCCCACATTTAAAGAAGTGGTCTTGTTTGCCTAAATGTAACCATATTACTAAAAATACTAGCAAAAGAAAGCTGTCAAATGGGGAAATTCCTTTGAGCCACGTCTCTGTCACTCATCTTCCACTTTGTTGCTCTTTAAGCTACAGAAACACAACGATCCAATGAAGAGCTCACACGGCAAATGTGTGAGTGCAGATGCTGTTTTATTAAACACTCCCACTCTACCTATTCTGTCATTCAGGCATTACATCAAGCTGGGAAAAAAACCTAATGAACCCTCTGAAACCACCAATCTACATCAGAGTCTAATCAAAACACACCTGGTAAAATATATAAGTTAATAAATAACCACTACCTTCGATCTTTTTGTGGTGGCAAAAACGACTTTAAAAGTTTCCAGGCTCAAAACACATCACTGCATAATTTTTGGTCCCAGAGTAAATCACCCACACAGGTGCTACCAGTTTAAATACAAATAGCCATGTGCCAGTAATATTCACATCATACCCAGATGTTTACATGTGCACGTGCTCTTGCATTGCATCTAAACACACACACACACACACACACACACACACAGCTGGTTGAAACTCGGGTTCAGTGGTCACACAGCTGTTATTTGTCCTAAATTGGTAATTGTTGATATTATGGTGACATGTGCCATTTTATTTCTACATGTGATTGTGCAAAAGAGAGCTTCCTGTTATTTTAGAAAGGTTTCCACAGCCGCTGTTATTGAGGATTTTGAAGGTAACAATTTTAATGTTGATTCAGTAATTTCGGTTATGCCTTATCCCTCTATGTCCGTTATAAACAGTTTTAATGAGGTGGACACAATGAACTGTCTGCACGGCCTGTGTGAAGCTTGTATACGTCTCTGGCAGCATCGTGTACACACTGATGTTTGGATAAAACTAGGGTTTATTTATATTCACTTTAGGTCATAACAACAAGCTGTTAAACACACTGAAATATGACTGTTGACGCAGACCGTGGACTCCGAACGGTGAGGTTCACTCTGTTCTTTAATCAGACATAAGATCACATTGTCTTCATTCTAACTGGCTCACATTTGCAAGGCTGCAAAGATTGCACAGCGATGGACTGCAGAGTGTCATACTCTGAAAACTCACTGGAAGGGAAAAGGTCAGTATGCGTA
Source organism: Apistogramma diplotaenia (assembly GCA_015052665.1). Lineage (NCBI taxonomy): Eukaryota > Metazoa > Chordata > Actinopteri > Cichliformes > Cichlidae > Apistogramma > Apistogramma diplotaenia. Next base: position 464 of record VOQJ01047370.1, on the reverse strand, counting down.
TAATGTGCAAGTGAGGGCTTAAATGCTAACAGAAGCCCCTCTGTTAGCTGGCTACAAATGCTAAATGTCTAGTTAGCTTTTAGAAAGCTAATGGTAGCTGTGTTTTATGGGGCACGTTTCAATCTGTATTTGTGAATACTCACAACGTTTCCTGAGAGACAACACCGTCATCATGATGTCGTCAGGAACTTAAACGGTGGATACGGCTAATTGGAAGTGTGTGAACGAGTGTGGGGCAGCTTGTGTTGCCACAGTGACAGCACACATGGGTAATTTGGACACATCCTTTGATTCATAACTCATGCTGTCAGTTAAACATTTACTCTCAGGGCAGCTAAACATTCTTGATGATCTCATATGTCCTTTATGTTCAGAGCTGTGTGTGTGCGTGCGCGCGCGTGTGTGGTTTAAGGTGAAGAAAAAGACGTGACCCATGTTTGAAGGCTGCTGCCTGAGAGGCCGGA
>VOQJ01047369.1:15803-28399 GCA_015052665.1 Apistogramma diplotaenia | reverse complement strand
TAATTAGTATAATGGCAATTAATAAATATCACTTAATAGTAATTTCCAAGAAAATTCATATAATCAAAAGAATTTGGTCATCTTTCCCCTTCTCAAAAAATGCCATTTTTTTGTCTCTCTCTCCCAAGTTAATCAGTGATGCAGGAAGACTGTGCCTTCACCAGACAGGGCTCACATGTCACAGGAATGGGTGGACCAAAGACCAAGTTCCCAGCTGCATTATTTTTTTTGTTAGGACATTACCTGTTAAGGATTACCTGATTTTCCAATATTTTTTCTGCTTTTTTATGAGGTCATCCATGGTACCTTTTGTTTATTTTATGTGATGTTGTATGTTGTAAAATTAAAGACGGGTTCAAAAACCTGTCATACAGTGTGGAACTTTTAAAATAAATTGATGAAAACTATATTTTATCTGGTATTTTATACCGGGTAAAATATACCCTAGTGTTGGTGTTACTAATTTGAACGTTAGTGTTCTAGGGTTAAAGGGATTTCTTGATTCAGCTGATCTGTCTGTGATCAGGCGTCTGCCTGGTTAGTGAAACTGAACTCAGCTTTCCAAAAAAACAAAAAGTACTTAATCACAGTTAATTTATGATTGAACAATTTTGAGCAATTACTTTTTCACACAGACCAGGCAGGTTTGAATAGCTTCTTTTCTTTATTTAATGAAATCATCATTTAAAAAGTGTATTTTGTATTTTCTCTGGTTATCTTTGTCTAATATTAAAATTTGTTTTATCTGGAGCATTTACTGTAAGTGTGACAAATATGTAAAAAAAAAATCCTTTTTCATGGCAGTGTAAAACTCTGCATTCATCTAACGAGTGTTTAACAAATGTCAGGTGAATCTGTCAGGATTTGATGAATATGAATATAAAATTATATAAGATTCCACGGGGCAGATGTCAAACAACAAGGGAGGAGAGATGGAAACTGATCCACTCAGAAGACTTAGTATAATAGTTTAAATTACTTTTCATCCATCCATTATCTTCTGCTCGTTCTGTTCAGGGAGCCTGTCCCGGTGGTCACAGGGCAGAAGGCAGGGCACGCCCTGTACAGGTCGCCACTAACACAGAGAGACCGACAACCACTCACACCTAACTTAGAATTACCAGTTAACCTCAGCCCAGTAACTGCAAGTCTTTGGACTGCGAGAACATGAGGAGAGCATGCAAACTCCACACAGGCGGATTTGAATCCAGACCTTCTAGCTGTGAGGCAGCAGTGCTAATCACCACACCACCGAGCTGCCATTGATGTGAATGGATGAGACCCATATGATATTAGATTCATATAAGATTTTAAACTTAGTCATCACATTTTAGTTTACTGTGCTTTTTTAAACACATGATCAATGAAAGCTAAAATGCAGTGGCCTGGGTTCAAGTCTGACCTGCAGCCCTTTGCTTTCCCCTGCTTTCTCCCCACTTTCCTGTCTCATCTTCACTGCTGCGCTGTCCAAAGAAGGCAGAAATACCCTCAAAATAATCTTTGGAAATCATTAAATGAAAAAAGCATTCCTGTTGAAAGACTTTTGAATACTGGTGTATTTTTAGCCTTTTATGTGGGTCAATAATTCCACTTCCTGTAATTAAGAACATCAGCAAAGCCACCCTGGTGAGGACAGTGGGGGTCCAGTCACCCAGGAATTGTGAGTCAGAGTTACAGGAATGCGATTGCAATCAAAAATTCATGATGTCCGTCACTGAAATGGCAGGAGTCATCGACTGATGCCATCAGGCAGAAATGTCAACTTTGGTGACTGACACAAAGTGTCAGTTCTGATACTTCCAGTACTGCATATGTTGCTGTGATGTTGTCTAGAGGGAAAAAAAAAGAGATCATACTTTGCCTTCTGCACTTTTGTGTGTCATTACCCCAACGTGCACCAAGCCAGTGGGACCCAGCGACACAGTGGCAGCATGTGTCACTGTATCGTCATCATATATAAGGCTGCAGAAATGGACACAAGTTCTGAAAACAATAACTTGCACAGGTTTCTCATATAAACAGTGCACTGGTCGGTCATTTCCATCTGAGGCCCAGTTTTTGCAATATAACCTCAGATTTGTCCGTTACTGTTCGGTCAAATAAAGCGAGATGGTTTTTTTCCTCCACCTCCCCCAAACGGGAGACGTGATGACAACTTCACCTACTTCACTATTCCCTAGCACTTGTCGCTAAGATACATCCACTCTTCTCTCTCCAGCCACTTGTTTTGCTTTCATTCGAGATGAAAGGAAAAACTCTTAATACATTCCCAGATGTCAGAGGTACGTTTCATTGGAAAATGCCTGTCTACCTTCCAGACAACCGCTTGGCTGAAATTCAAAGTGCAATGCATGATGAGAATAATAATCACCTCGCGCTGGATTTTTTGTGACACCCTCTAGCCTCGGTGATGGATGAGATATCGAATCAGAAAGATGACAGATGTTATGTAAATTAACAAGTCCGACCCCCAAAAAAGTCAAAGTCTGCCGTACAGATATGATTTGTTGTCAGATTGGACAGCAGGAGTGTCTTTTTAATGAACTGACACAAAGGGAACTGTCAGTTGACAGGAAAGCGTCCACTCTGGATCCCTCTGTGACACTGGCTTAATTAAGATCTGTGTGAAATAAATCCCAGGATGGGATCTGAACCATTCCTGGGTTCTGGGTGTTAAATAACACTAATTCATAAACACACACACACACACACACACACACACACACACACACACACACACACACACACACACACACACACACACACACACACACACACACACACACAGTAAATACAACAGTTATAATTCTGGTGGCATTAAACAATATTTTCTTAATAATAATGTCGGTGAATAATTTCAGGGGTTTCCATACTCCGGTGCCTGTAAACTCAAACCCAATTAAAACCAAAGTTTCCAAGAAATCACTGGGATGAACAGGTCTCAGTACAGGCTGTTTATTAGACATGTTGGTTACACAAAGCACACAGACAATTGCCAAGACACAAACACATAACAGAATTAAGACAAATACTCTTAGAGGAGAATAAGGAAACATAGTTGCAGAGACAGAGTAGAAGCAGAAGAAAGGAAAAGTAAAGGAACAGTAAAGGAAGAGAGCAGAAGTAAGAAGTGCGCAGAAGAAGAAGAAGCAAGAAGTCAGAAGCAGTGAAGAAGACAGCAGAAGTCCGAAGCAAGAAGTCCCGAGCAGAACACAGACACACCATTTTATTGACATCCATGACTCTGCCCCCTTGCCTTTGTCTTACAAGCTAAGTTGTATAGATTACGCCCAGAAACGTGCACCTTAACAGGCCACGTTCCTTCCGCATGAGCTGTCAAGATGTTACAGGGGTATCAAAGTTACAAGCATGTATTTTCCCACAGTTCTTTATCATCCACCCTGGCAAAGATTTAATTAATAATACAATCATATCAGCTTAACACAGGTGGCCAGGCAACTCAGTCCGGAGGAGTTTCCGAAACCTCCGGTAGCCTCTGCTCATCCCACAGAGGAACTCATTGTTTGGGATGTGTGTTTAACTACATGCTCAGTTGGTGCTCTTATCACAAATGTAGTGACTCATCAGGCCTCAGCTCTGGTCTTTACTGCATAGGAGCATATGAAGTTCATTTATATGGTGTGTGTGACTAATATAATGGTTAATAAGTGATATAACAGGATAACAGTGAATACATATCAGAATGATAAAAAATATACAACAATAACTTTGACAGTGGTAGTTATATACAGTGTATTGCTTGTATCAACAGGGTTTGTGTATTGGTAATCGTAAAAATACTTGTTTCCCTCCCAGGACGTCGGGTTCGAGTATTGGTGGTTTTGCTTCCCCCCCTGTTAGGAGACCCCATGATGGCATTGTTGTCTCACTGTTACTGTGAATAAACACAGACACAGTAATGAGGAAGTTTGACTACATTGACTTCCCAGCTCATTAACACGACGGCACAGTCGCAGTAGTGCAGAGCAGCATGTTGTTTGATAGATGGGTTTGGATTTGGAGGGCTTGCGTGAAGATGCACCTGATGCTTCAGAAGAACAGGACTTCATTCATTTGTCAGATTAAAATCAGAACGAGAGCATGAGAAGGGTAACGTTTGGTGGCATGAGCCCTGAAAGGCACAGGAGAGACTGACCGACTCCTGAGACGCCTCAGCTGCCTTCAACCTGCTTTGAGAAATGAGCAACAGGATTTTACAACTTGAGAAGCTGGAGCTGGAAGCCAGAAGCGGCATGCTTTCCTGGAAAATGTTGGCCCTACAGTCTCTACAGTAAAGTCCAAATGAGCAACACTTTTTTCTGCTGCTTATAGTGGATTTTTTTAATTAAACACTAAAAAATTCAAAAAGCTACTGCAGTTCTAATAAGACTTCACTCTGCTGCGTCTGTAAAGGTGCCAGAAGTCTGCTCTGTGGGATTTCACAGTGTTGGGAGTGCTGTGAGTTTGCCCCCAGAGAAAAACTGCTGTGGGAGCTGAAGGGACTGTCACGAGTTTGGGGGGCATTTACATAGATCAGTGTAGCCAGCATCATACTGTGTTTCATGATGAAACACAGATCTACACCATTAAAAGATTCAATACGTAGATTAAACTGAGCACTGAGAGCCGTCTCCAAAAGAACACCATCTGCTGGGAGGGGGCGCTGACGTCTGCTACCTGCTACGTGCCCCCGGTGACTTTCAGCAGTCGTGCCGCTGAGTGCGAGGTCAAAGTGTTTCAGACTGCTGTCCAGTCATGGTCAGCTAATATGTTTTAACCTTTTCAATCACGTCCCCGGCTTGTTCTAAGCAAAGAATGCACAAAGGCTTTGATGGTGTAAGCCGATTTTCTCCTTCGCTTCAATCCTAATTGAGTCTCATCGAGCTGCCGATTGGATCTTGATAGGCCCCGTCGTCAGCTGATTGCATGCCAGCTGTAATTTCTTTTTTAATCTAATTCAATCAATTGGGAATGTTAAAGAGATTTATTACTACTAAGTCTCTTTAGCAATTCCACTGAGGACGGCTATTTATTCATCATAATCTGGACCTTCAAGTAAATGAATGTGTTACAATAACATGGTGTTTAATTGCCAAAAATGGCTTACATGTAATTATTTCTGCTTTATTGTGGATCTACAAAGATTTTTTTTTCTTGCGGGCCTTAAATTAAATGTATTTTCTTTTCTTTTTTTTTTCTTTTTTATTAATATTGCAGAACAAATGGTTGCTCAGAGCTCAAAAGTGGATCGAGCATAATAGATTTCTAAACAGTCATAAAATTGTATCATCTATTGCTGGTGCTGTGCTGACTGGCCTTAAAATGGAGTTTAAATTGGCAGGCAGACTCACAGAGGTTGACGATGCCCTGAAACGCAAAAACAATCACTTCATTTGTCACACTTAAATTCCTGTGGAGTGATACTTCAAGATCCCAAGACATACAGTCTGTACATCAGAAACTCATTACACGCTTATTACCAGGCAATTAGGCAGCATTGAGCATGTGAGCCAGTTCCACAGATATCTGACACTACTTGTTATGCTGAATAATAAGCTAAAAAACCTGGAATATATACAGGTAGGCTTGTTTATAGCTGTCATTATATTGTGCCCTACACTTTAATATGTTCTGTGAATTGTGAAGTGCAGCGGGCCGGCGTTAGACTGCAATATTCGCTTTACACTGAAATTAAACTTTGATTTAAAGCGAGATAGCAGGCAGGGCTGCGTCTCCTCCTTATGAATATTTCGCCATGCGTTTTAGTTCACTTTCTCTTGGAAGCTCTCGAAATGAAGGTATTCTAGATGTAATCCTCTCACAGATTCATAACGTGGCCTCTGTGTATTATTACCAATGTTAGAAGTCATATTAATTTACATTCAAACAAATACTATTTTTATTGGGATTCCTAGTGTTAACAGTGCGCAAGAAAAGCATGTGAAAAGAAGTTTGTTCGGTTTTTGGCATCATTAAAATAAGTCTATGTATTTATTTAATAAAACATGCTCCAAAACAAAGCCGGTATTTAGCCCCAATATCTGGTCAGGACTGGTGATCATCAAAGCCTCTGGTGTACAATGTTGTAGTTGCTGAGCACTGGTCTCTGTGTGCATTGTGTGCCTGTGTACAGTCTTTGTTGTAATGAGCCCCAGAGAGGTTTAAAACGGCAGATTCTTTCTCCCAGTGGTCTTCTCTGCCCGGCCTGCTCATCTGCTAATCCCTTCTTTGCACATTCCCTTGGTAAGGTAAAGTGAGAGAACAGTGCAGTGGCTGCAGTTTAACCGCCCATGTTAGGGAACTCTGATATGCATTGTTGTATTCCATCTCACATGAAACAGGTGACTTCATTATATTATGGAAAAACAATCAAGTGACTTTTTTTTAAAGTTTGAGATTTTTGTCTTTGATCTGACATGCACACGGCAACAGTGAGTCAACCTCACCCTAAATGTTCTGTTTGTCCTTTAACACACATTTAATAACATTGTTTATCTGTCACAACACGTTCATTCATAAAGTATTGTATATATATTCTTAAATATCCTCCTACAACTACTGGATCTGCTTTAATTTCCAGATATTCATTTCCTTCTAGAAATCAGTTGTCATAATTTTGGGAATCATTTTTCATCTTAATATCATCATCATTTCAACCATGTGTCGAGTCACAAATAAAACTATGTGATTCCTCCCGTTCACAAAGCGACACACAGCATGCGTGTGCACGTGCACCGACTGGATATCCACCACCATCTTTAGCCATTTCATCTTTTGCATATAGAGCTGCTATTTGCACCACAGGCTTCTGACAGTGAAACAAACACCGATGAGGAAGAACAGTTTGGAGGTGAAGCACTCGGTGGAGAAATGAAGATGAAATGAAGATATGTGACATTTGCATGCTGCAGTTCTGGAATTACGAACAGAAAAGCTACTAAACATCAGCTCGGTGTGTTGGAGCACTTTGTGAGGGGTAGATTAAATCCTGGGTGTGAAAAACAAAATACATACAGTATATAATAATGATTTAAAAAAATCAAACTCTATAATGATGAGAGAATTTTATGATAAATTCTGAATATTTGTGTCAATTCTAAAAAAAACACCCAAAAATACTTTGCCAGTGCTTGATGCATTACATGACAGGATAAATAATTATGTCATGTAAATATTAGAGAAATGTGTGTTTGAGGCAACATTATTTGCCCCTAACTGAAGGCTGCTGCCACAAACAGCAGCTTTGATTACTGCTCGAGAACATGGTTACTAATAATGTTCTAACTTTTTACCATTTCTTTAATGTTCAGGTAAGTTTGACATTAACCCATACACACCATTAGCTTTGTGCTGACCCCGTTATAATTCACGCTAATTATCTGTGACCTTTAGCTTTACAATTTCGTTTTTTTCTGTCATCAAAATAAACAACACAGACCTCTAAACACCATCCTGTGCAAATTTATGCTGCTTTTCTTATTCCAGTGTGCATCAAGAGATGCTTTTAGGCTAACCAAAGTAAAGTAGATTGTTGTGCTGGCTGCCAAATGTATTCTGAATGAATTATTAAGTTTTTGGGGGGTTTTTTGCACTGAAAAAACAACCATGAAACACAAGTTTAAGAAACTCTTCAAAGAAGTGATTGCACATCATTTGAAGGTTAACACTACCACATTAATTTGAGACATTATGATAATTACCAGAAATGCATATTTTTCTTTAGACAGCTTTTACACGTTTGGACTGGCAACGAGAGACGAAATCTGCTGCATCGGGTTACAGCGCAGAGACGGCATGTTTTCAGTAATACCAGCAGCAGATGGTGCAAGGACTGAATTCAAGCTAGCCAGTAGCAAACTCGAGCTTTGAAGTGTTCTTCAAAATAAACATACGAGCAATAGAGGATAGTGACACAACGTAATCCTGGCAGGCAGAAGTGAGGTTTTTTCAGAAGCAGCCGCACTGATGATTTGGCAGGAAAAGGGTGACCAGCAGCCTCGAGTTTGATTTATAATCTCAATATTATTAAAAATCTCAAGCAACAAGGTTCCGCTGAGGGTGAGAACCTTCCCACATTAAATACTATTAGTGTCTTTTAATGGTAAATGTAAGTAAAATAAGGCCTTTATTTGCTGTTTTTTCCCTCAGCCACAGGATACTTTGGCTTGCATGTCTACATACTTTTGGACATTAAAGACTTCATTTTAAATGCAGTCTAGTGTGCTGTGAAGTAATTTTGAAGAATTAAATAAATAAACCTTTTAATTTTCAAATTTAATCGGCATTAAAAGTTTACATTTGAATGCCCAAGTGAATTAATAGCTCCTATACGCTATCTGATGAGATATGAAATAAAGCTGTTAATGGAGAAACAGCCTCCACATGCAAATATCAGATCAAAATTCATAACTGAAAGCACAAAGATACGTTTGTGTGGTATAAAAGATTATTTTATTTTAAACGGGTCGCTGCAGTCTACAGTTTGACAACAGCTGACTTACAGGTGATGCTTGGAGACAGAAAGCAAAGGACATATGAAGAAACATGAATCTTGTGCAAATAAAATTGCATATATGAAAGACTTCTTATCAGTTACAAAACCTGATTATAAGAAAATAAAAACACCCAAATTTGTGCTGATAAAATCTCACATGTGCACGTGTGAGCTCACAGGATCTCTGTACACTCAGCGAGATTAAATGTATTCGCCTAAAGCACTTAATTTCATGAAGGTTATTTTATATTAAAAAGCTTTGGCAACTTTTATAGCATGTGACATTGGTCCTGTAAAAACACTAATAATAAACTTCAGATCTTTAGTCCAACAACCAACAAGCACAGTGTGGGGCATCGTAGAAACAGACACATGCTGAAATCGTGATGGATTTTCATTGATTTATGATGATGAAGATTATAATGTTCATTTCACAGGCACGGTAGGTGAAGGAGAAATAGAAGGGGAATGGAGGTAGGGTGGAGGAAAGAGAAGAAGGAGCAGTGGAGGGAGAGTAGAGAGGGAAGGCTCACAGAAGGGGGAGAGAAGGAGTGGATTAAAGGTGGAGGGGTGAGGTTGGAGGAGATGAAGAAAAAGGGGTGAGGAAAGAAAAAAACGATTACTCAGCCTGAGACGAACCATCATTCTCACCCTTTGTGTCACTGGGACCTTTTTTCCTTTGGAAGCAGCTCAAGACGCTACTCTTTGTCTTGGCTTTCTTCTCCTGCTCTCGCACTCGTCTTCAGCTTCTTTAGCTGCTCCTTTGCTTTATTTCTTGCCTTTTCAGCTGTTTGAGTGCTTTGTTACAGTCTTTTTCTGTCATTGCTGTTTTTATTCCCTTCACTTCGATCTCTCCCAGCTCTTTCTGGACTTCCAACAATGTTTTATTTGCATTTTCTGTTTCATTCTTTGCCTCCTGTGTTCGCCATTTCTTCCTTCTCTTCTTCTACTGCTTTTGCAGTCTGTTAGGTCGGGTGTCAGGTGTAACGTGTTCCAAAGTAATCCTTTACTGTAATCAGATTACATTTTTTCAGTAATGCTGTAAAATGTAATGTATTATGAGATTTTTGTTCATACATAAACACTCAAAGGAAGGCCGCACATCTGCCCTCATCAGACGAGGTTTGTACTGGTGTGCAGGACTGTAGCCTAAAGTTTTATATGTGATGCTGCATTTCAGGTGTGGTGAGCAGTGTAACCAGTTACTTTTGCTGGGGAGTAATGACTTTGCATGACTTTTAAGAAAAGTAACAAGTAATGTGTAATAAATACTTTTATGAGCAACTACACGACCCTGGAGAGGTGGGGAAGGAGGCACAGATGAAAGCACTGTCATTAAGCACAGGGGAAGGCAATCAGAGAAACAGGAAGTGAAACTACAACTGGATACAAGAGTAAACTGGAGTTAGTGTATGAAGGTAACTATGGTTGTGTGACTTCCTGGAGGACTGCCAGTGGCACCAAGCAAAGTGGTCATCTTGTATAACTGACGTGGAGGCTACCGATGCGTGCATGCTGTAAATACAACGTGGTAGCCTAAATTGGGCCTGTCTGAATCTCCTCTCACTGACACACTGTGAGTGACCAGCATCAGCACCAGTCATGTGGGGACTCACAGAAGCATGGATGCCTTCGTAACTTCTGTTCTATTTCATTCCCTTCTGACTGCTGGTGGCAGTAAACAAAGTGGATGACTTATGCCAGCAATAACAGAGCTAATAAAATATAGTCTGGTTACAACAAAAATATGTTTTAATTTCACAGAGTGGAAGAAGTCAGTATCCATATTTCAAACGTCCTTTTTTTTTTACACTTCACAAAGTAAAGGCATTAGGGAATGGCAGGCAGTGGACCAAATCACTGTGTGGTACTAGAGGGGTAGTCCATCTTTCAAACTTTACTGTTTTCCAGTTATAATTAAACCAGTAGTTTTCACTGCATGTCATATAGTTCAGCATTGCATAGTTATTGAGCTTATGCATAAATTCAATAAGGAAGATGTGTAGCCAACAGCCTCCTGTTGGGGGTACTGTGGGGGCGGGGGGCAGTAATAAGAGAAATTCCATTTCAATTTACTCAGAAGTATGGATATTTATATTTGTATATACCTATATTTGTTTGTATAAAAAGTGACTTAAAACTGGTAATAGTTACTGGTTAGTTTGTGTTGTCACTCGTTACTCTGACCTGAGTTCTTTGCTCTTGTATTGAAGTTTGTGTCTCAGTGGGAGGTGAATCACATATTGGGATCAGCTCTTTACATTTGACTGGGTGGTTATATCAATTTATAGACAACAGCCTGTGTTGTTTTTGTTGCTTCTAGCCAGGAAAATGTCACAGGCGCTATGACCCGGGTTGGAGGCCCCAATGGGATTTTCTGGTTTTCTCTTGATTTTTGGAACCACTGCTTTAGTCCAATCATCTCTCTGCCCACCTCCTTCAAGCCAATCAGCCTCCACTCTGCATACTCTGAATCTCACTGCTTACCTGTCATTCTCCCGAGCAGACTCATTCATGCAACACACCTCCTGCTCATCTCCACCTCACCCAAGTCACTCCATCCAAGCCTCCAGCTTTATCTTCAACACCACCAGCATCTAGACTCTGATTCCCATCACCACTGGGATTCCATTCTGCTTCGATGGGCCATCGGAGTCTAATGACCAGATAGCTTAACTCAATTCTGTGTTCAATTCCTCATAATGATCTCTCCTTATTGAAATATATTTACAGAAGTGCAGTTAGGAGGAGAAGACTGTTTTTCACAGGAAATGGGGAACTTAACCTCCTAATCTTGTAATTTCTGTCCATGGTCGCACTGACACGCAGCTTAAAACGGGAAGGCCAATAAAATTTCAGGAAGGGCAGTGCCACCTAAGGACCCCCTTTAGCCACACCACTGAGTACATATCGCTGCCCACAACTGACTGATGTCTGTTCTTGGCCCAGATAGATACTGCAAAGAGATCAGTCATTATATCGGCCCCCTCCCAACAGTATGAAATCACTATCAGTTTAAATTATCTTCAGTTCTACTGTAGGACCAAATACAGTAGTTATTAAACATTTCACAAAACAGTGTAAATGAGTGTTTACTTTGCCCTTGTTGGGTTAAACATCTTTCTCTTGTGCTTACTATTATAGGTGGATCATTTACAGAGTAAGCAGCCAACTAGTGACAGAAAATACATGATACTGACTCTTCATCTCAGTGCACTGACTGAGATGCTGCTTCACATCATTTTCTTTTGACTGTTGCATTACCTTTTAAAAACACTTCCCATTCAGAAGCAGATAACTGATATAAATATCATTATTTTTATTCAGAACAGTCAAAATCCACATCCACCTGAACTGACAGGCAGCAGAGCCCAGTGTAAGTATCATTTCTTATGGTGCTACTTTGAATATTCCAGCTGTCATTATTACAAGTAGAGCACAGAGTAACAACTTCATAATTGAATTCCCAAGTGTCAGTTTCTTTTCAACAAGAAATGCTACCCTACTTTCAGCAGATATTCTGGTGCTACTTAGTACCACAATGGACACAACAGAGACTTAATTTATTTCCCTTGTCACCGGCACACTCTTGAATGGCAATTACTGTATCAATTATTATGCCTTCTGTCAGTAGAAGAACAATGTTAAAAAATTTATTCAGTTGTTAAAAAAAAGTCAGAGGTCAGACTCCAGCACAGAATGACACGCCGAAGCTGGAAGGAACTCAAGGACACTTGAATATTCGCTGCAGAAAGTCGGAGCGGGGGCCGATTATTAGTAGCTGCCAGTGAACATCGGGAAGGTTAATGAGTGAAGGGAAAGATCGTATGTATTATCACATAACTTCATCGCTTTTTTTCCTGATCAATCACTGAAGCAGCTCCGTTCCAGCAGGCTGCAATCGCAGTGACGTCCAACCAAATGTGAGCTGTTAAGCAGCGTTTAACTAAGTATTCCTCCTAAACGTTGTGTCCGCAGTGCCTCTTTGATATCTTCAGCCCTTTTTACTGCTTAAATCAAAGCGGCACATTACCAGGTTGGCAACAGCCTGGTGTGAGCTCTGATGACCAACTGCCCTACAAGGTCCACCTTTATAGTCAAT
>VOQJ01047369.1:4392-15783 GCA_015052665.1 Apistogramma diplotaenia | reverse complement strand
GCTAGCAGAGTGTATTTAATGGTTGTTACAAATCAGACCCTGCCTAATTATGGAGCGCAGCTACTGGCTGAGGTCCTTGCCAGGTGTTTTCTTTGGTGGCCCCCATGTTTCCATTCTGAAACACTTGGAGCTCTCGTGTAAACAAGCCTGTATGCCTAATTAGTAGACTCCATCGGCCACTGCTTGCATTCCTTATCAATCAGACATGAGATGTCAGTTTCAATATAAATTTAAATACGTCCTGCAAATTTGCTACTTTTTACTTATAATTCATGGCAAATAATTTGATTCCCAGTTAACTAAAATGCAAATGAGGAATCGGTTGAATGATATCCTGACTTGAGCAATATTTTGGCACTTTTTACACCCTGGTGGAAGATAAGTTTCGGGGTATGTCTGTCCCTTTGAGAGCAGCCTTTAGTGAAAAACAGACGGCACGAAGGAGACTGTCTCAGCCTTATGGCTTTCTGTGGCACGTCATTAGTCTGCCTAATTAGATAATAATGACTCTGCTTTCCATTACAGGCTGGTGTAGTACACATGGCAGTCAGAGCCTCAGATCACCTTACCCATGCCAAGAAAAGTCAGTTCAGCTGACAAAGTAGTTCAGAGATTGCTTGCTCTCTCACATCTCTCCTCTTTTATGTCTTTGTGATTACTCACAAAACTAGTCTTTTTTGCATTCTCAGCTGCTGTCAGGGTCAAGCTGAAATGTTACTCAGACAGACAAGGAGGCGCACAGCTCATTTGCTGCTATTGCTTGTGTTGTACTATGCACTATGCATTCACAGCAAAATATGAGAAATACCTTGCAAAATTTCCCAAATACTTTAAATCTTACTCTTGAGCAAATTCTTTCATTTGAAATGACACGCGCGGCGGTATCGAGCACAGTCACATCAAGATAAATGAAAAGGAAAGGGAGCAGTGGTGAGCATCAAAAGGAACACAGTCAGGTGTATTTACTGCAAACCTTTATTCTCTGGGGCTCTTCTGAGGTTTGGTGCTTTAATTTAAATGGATGCGTTTTCAACTTTTTTCTTTTTTTTTGCAATAAGGATATGAGCCCACACAGGTGATGAGTTCTGCTGTGCAGCCAATGAGAATGCGGCTAACCTTTTTAGGTTTGCTACCAGGTTTCATCTCATTGTAAAGTGTGAGTGCACTCACTGTGTTATTTTTCAGAGCCTGTGGAGTTTTAAAAGTTTTATCTTAGGCAAACAAAATCTGGGACAATGCATCTTTTAGAAATATCATGAAGACACATAAATGTAAATGTAAAAAAAATGTTATGGAGATAACGAATCTCTGCAGCACATCTTGTAAGTGGTTGAAAGCTCAGGAACACAAAAACCCAAGATTGTTGTTTTCCATTGGGTTTCCAACAGCAGCCTTCGACGCCTGGGTTACAGTCACATCCTCGGGAAAGTCAGCGGATGACGAGTTCAGAGCTTCATGGAAAAAATTAATAAGCGAGACTGACATTAATTGATTCACATTCCAGGTAGAGATGCTCAAATCCACTAGCTGAGAGATTCTTTTGCAAAGGAAAAAAAGGATAAATGCAGATAAATTAAAACAAGAAAATGCTGATTGTCACCAGCTGATGATTTATGACATGCACGTTTCCTTTCTTAGTCTCTATGCAGATTCTTGTATCGATTATTCAGAAAACAATCTTGTTCCCTTCCTACATATTCAGCATTTCATAGATACAAATGTGTTTATAGACACTGTAGGTTCAGCGACCTACCGTCAAGTTAAGCACAAAGATGTTGCTGCCCAGATCCTTTGCTCTGAACATGAGCTGCTGAAAACGGCTGCAGTGTTTGTAAAAACGTGAACAGGAGTAATGTGCATGTGTGAAAGATGGAAATTCAGGTGCTTTAGGTAATCAAAATGATTGGATTCTGAAAATATTAACAGTTTTGTCATGTTGTTGCTGAAATCCTGTCTGCAGATTAGCCTGACGTGTTCTACAGCAATGGGTGAAAATACTGTGTAATACTTTCTTGTGGTAAGTATAGAAGACTGTAGTTCCTGTATGAATGTATAAGTAGAGCTGAGGTTTCTTTCATCCAGATGAAACAAGTAGACAATCCATTCTGTTAAACCCAACTCATAGTCATGACGATAGCGAGGTACCACTCAGATTATAGGAGGATCAAAGCAGTTTGAATATAACAGATGCTGATCAAATACTGACAGCCTGGAAAGGAAAAACATGTCAACCAGCTAAGAGCTTTCATGTAACAATGCAGCTTTAAGATGGATTGATGCACAGAACACGTGGCTCCTCGTATTTATGTGGATGGTCCATTGACACATCAACCCACCCATTGGACTGATCACCTATCAGGTCCTTTTTGCCTCCAGTAAAGCCTGCATTTTTGAACTTTTACGTTGTTTCGTGCATTGAAGACCTTTGGTTTTTGAATGTCAGTCATTACAATTTGTGTAATTCAGGCAGACAAACAAGCAGAGCATGACCATGGATTAAGGAAAACAAAAACGGATCAAGAGAAACAAATAAAAAGCACCCAAAAAATGGGGAATGAACCTGAGCTTAGCTCACTAAACCGTCCTTTATAGCAGTGGTGCCTACAAGTAGAAAAGCATTACTACTAATATACAGACAGCTGAATGATTAACTGAAGACAGGTGAAACACGTGTGTGTGTGAAACACTGAATCACAAACGGTGACCTGGGGCGATGGAAAAAGGAACAATCAAGCCAACTTTAATCATTTTGTATTTATTTATCTGATTACTTATGAGATTGTTGTCAAAAAACCCTCCCATGCCAGAACTCAGATGAAGCTCTCATTTTTGTCTGTTAATTTGCTAAAACTGTAATTTACACTATGGAGCCACACCCAAAATGTCAAGCATTTTACCAACCTTGATTATCCCTGAAAAATATCAAACCCTTAAAACTGAAGTTGTGCTTCACGCGGTGGATTTCTGGTAAGATGTAACTGTAAGTTTGTTACACAATGCAGCTGCTTTCACCTAGTTGCCCTAATAGTAAATGACACATGATCACACAGAATTTACTCGCTACAATGTCACGACCATTGCCGAGAAGCTCAAATTAGCTTTGAAGCACGCCCGTATCAGCGAGATCATCATGAAGTCAACATATAGCTGCCGTGGATGTAACGACTGTGTGCATTCCACATCAATCACTACTGTAAATATTCATTAACAAGCTGTAATTACCATTTCAAAGCCAGTGATAATGGCCACAATAATGTGGGGCAAGAGAGGCCTTTAGTCTAAATCAAAACAATTTAACAACTTGATTTCCTGAAATGACTCCGCTGATGAAATGAATGTTCAGCTTCAGTTAGCCCGGGAGCATAAAAAATGAGACTTGTCCATTTAGAGAAAAAAATAATCTGCACTGCAAATGTAACTTTTCCTACCTGGCAAACAAGAGCTCCTCGTGCAAACAATCAATCAATCATAACAAGACACAAGAGGGGCAGTGATCATTACACACACACAAAAAAAAAAACATCCCGAAAGCAGCAAATCATAGAAAATCACCCCGACTGAAAAAAGCCATCCCATCCACAGGAAAAATATTTTGGTCAGTGTTTTTCTATTTAAATGCAAATTAGGAAGCAGGATCCTCGCAGGCAGAGAGCCTCTGGCCAAAGTAATTACTTTAATTAAATATTTCATATATAAAAGCTGGAGAACTGGTTGGCGATCAGGCGACGCAGCAACAAATGCCCTAAAATATGTGCAACATAGACATGACGCATCAGTCAGCTACAGCGTTAAAGCACTAAAGCAACAATAAAATGATTTCCTGGAAAAATTTGGGGTCCTGGCATTCATGCAGATGTTTACGCCCCCACGACTACAAAACTCTACACAAACTGTTCAACTCAAAAATTGCAGAATTCAAAACACCAAAACAGATTTCAAGGATTTTATCCACAAAGTTCAATCTGCAAAAATGCTTTTCAGAAGCCAGCGGACTAGGTGGGACTGTGGGTGATGAGATGGAGGCCAGAGGAGAGTGAGCAGATGGGTGAGTTTCCTGAGAGACAAGGATCCATACTTGACAGGGTGGACAACTGGCCGGCACCTGGGGAATCTAAAGCACAGGAGAATGACCGGTAAGTGCAAGAAATTCTCGTTTACAGTATAATCAGGGCTGGGTCAGGGCTGATCCTAAACCAGCCTTTAGTTATGGTACTGGGAGACCTCCCATGATGCACTACTACTACTTTGCTCCAAGTTTGAAAGTGACACAAAGCCAAACGTGAAGGATTGCACTGAGATCCAGTCAAAGAAGAGGAGATTTCTTCAGTTTTGTGAGGCAGAGAAAGTGGAAGTTAATGAGTGTTTTAACTTTTGGTTTGGTTGTGAGCTTTTGTGTTGTTTTTCCAACATCTGTTGTGTGTTTTGCTTTGTTTTTCAGCTGCATTTTATTAACTTTTGCAGCATTTTTCTGTTTGCTTGTATTTTCTTAAGCTGCAGTGCATTTGACCTCTGCTCTGAAAGAGGAGTTCTTCCTCCCCACTTTTGATCATTGACGTTTGCTCTATCATTGCAGGGTCTTAACTTCACAACAAGTGCCATGGGAGGATTGTTGTTGTAAATATATGTCTTAAATCAAACTGAATCACTGCTGTTATGATTGTTATAACAATGAAGCGGAGAGTTTGTGGTAGAGCTGCTCTTAAGGATAACGACCAGGCATGCCAGGAGTCCAGCTGTAGCAGCCACAACTCCTGAAGGACTTGATAATCACAGATAAAAACACACAGCTGCACACATAGCAGAGAGAGGAAAAGATAAAGTTGCAAGCCGCACTACAGGAGCGATGGGACGATTTGAGAAGCTTTTATCAAAGCTTTTATTGTGTCGCACTCCGTCATACGAACAAAAATTTGTATGAACTGTGTGAACAAGGAAGAAAAAAGCTGCATAGCTGTAAACTAAATAAGACAGCCACTGTCACTCTCTATTACACCAGAGTCCAGTGTGGAATGACCAAAAACACAGACAATAAAGTAACAAAAGTAAATCGAGGTGAATTTCTTAATCGTCCCCATATCTGCATTTTCTCTGTGATAACAAAGATCAATAAAGCTTACAAACAAAGTTTTCTTTTCATAAAGAAGATGCTGATTATGAAGTCAATGAATGGATACAACAAACAGTCAAATAGCTGTAATGTCCCCAGATTATCAAAAATATCTAATGGCAGATAAATTAGTGTATTTGTATGTGCAGAATGCTAGCATAGCTTCAAAGATGGAACAGACCACACTGTGTAACTGCATAAAGGAGAAGAGGAAGATAAGGTCAGCTGTATTAGATCACATTGTTGTGACCTAGAGAGCTAAAACTGTTAATTAGATTCTATGACACTTGTAAATGTAAATGTAGCTCATCACTGTTAAAAATATATTTTTTAATGTCTGTTTTTATGTGTCTAGCATGAAGCATGGATTCCTCTGCCTTTAAAACATTCCTGTGCCAAACGAGCAAAACATTTCATTTTATAGCTAGAGAGGAACAACACAAGGAACATAAGTGAGGAGGGATGACTGATCTAACACAAACTGACTAGCATTCCTTGCCTGTTTGCTGATGAGACATTAGTATTCCTATTTTGTTTCAGGAGGGAGGAGAGTATCGTGACGCCTGCAGAGCATGAAGTTCTTCTGCCTCGCCAGCTCCCCCACATTTTTGAAAACTTTCCTCTCCTGGATCCTCCGGAGATGTAATTACTGTGCAGTCAACTTGTAAGACCCATAGTCCCGGGAAATGTATCTCCCTTATCGACTATTCTTGGTTGTTATTTTTAACAGCTCACATCAAAAATTCACAGTTTTGCAGGTTTCCTTAGCTAAAGTGTAGCATGTGCTCTCACAAACAAGAGAAAAAGACAATGAAAGGTTTTCGGGGGCACTGGGTGATTTTCTCTGAGTCAGGCTTGAGCTGTGACACCAAAATGGGTTACATTATGCCTGAGAATATAATGTGCATTGTTGCACAGGGGTGGCAGTATTGACCAGTAAGCAATCAAATGCCATGCACAAGGTTTCAGCTTTCATTTTTCAGACAATGAGTGCAGAGTTGACACAGCCTCTTTAATGGTTCTGCAGTCAATCCAGGATTGACTTCCCAAATAATTTGTGCCTTTGCATGGCTCATTGATTTTGTATTGAGTTTTATAATTCTGTAAGCCACATGGCAGTGGGAACTATTTTGAAGGGAAGCCATGGTGTAGTCTCAGAAAAAGTGAAAAACGAATACAAAAAATAACTAATGCTAAAGAGCGCAATACTGTAAATGTGCAGATTATGTCAATTTCAACATGTATGAGTTCTATATGTATTAAAAGAGAGACTGTTCAAGTCAAAACACTATTTCCTCTCATGATATACTGATATCCCTTTTCATAAAGAAACACTCCTTATGCATATTAAAAGTTCATATTTCTATGTGAAATTTGCAAGCGAGATGGCAAACCTTCAAATTTCCCATCACTGAGGCCTTACTGAGCACTCCAAAGTCATGCAAATAAACATATAATATCAAATGTTTTCTCGCCCTACGGAGGCTAAAGAATTCCTGAGAAATTCAGGTTGTTAAATTATGCTGATACGAATGTGAGCTGTGCCACCTAAAAGCTCCACCGCATGTTTTATTAATAAAGTATGCAAAATGGAATCATCCAAAACTGCACAAACGATGCCGTGCAAAAGCGTGCACTCGCTTAGCGTCACTTTACATGACAAGGATGTAAGGAACGCTCTGTTTTAGTGGGGTTCAATAGAAATCGAGCACTCAGGAATGCAGAATTCAGATAAAAGACACTTTAATCCTGGACGTCATCAGAATGTAGCGAGTTTGATTTCATTTTGGAATATGAATGTGGAAGGGAAGATTTTTGAAGATGTGGGCCAGAGACAATCACACACACACACACACACGCACACACATGCACAGACACACACATTGCATTTGGAAGGCTTTCTACATGTTCCTTGATCTTGCAGCTTACATAATATAATTAAGCATTTTAAGCTGGCTTTATTGACGCAAGCACGGAACGCAGCAGTGTCATGGAGGGGAAAATCCCATCAGAGTCCCCCTCCTCCCGAGCCCCTCACCCAACACACTCCCCCGTTTACTTCCTCAGCATATGTGGATTGATAAGAGACAAAAAAATGTGTTTCTTGCATCGCTGTGCCAGGGACTGCCAGGAGCAATTGGTTTGTTCCACAGCTCTCCACTCTTGTTGGCCTGCCAGCCTCACATCTTACCAGCTGCTACAAAAAGAAAAAAAAAAC
This sequence comes from Apistogramma diplotaenia, assembly GCA_015052665.1. Lineage (NCBI taxonomy): Eukaryota > Metazoa > Chordata > Actinopteri > Cichliformes > Cichlidae > Apistogramma > Apistogramma diplotaenia. Next base: position 8,458 of record VOQJ01047369.1, on the reverse strand, counting down.
TCCAAGGAGGTTGCCTCTCAGATATCATTCACAGGCAAAGCGGGACAGTAGTTGAAGTGAAGTGAATACACAGACTGTGGGATCCATTCCATTTGATTATGGTGCCATTTGAATTATTTAACACAAATGCAGAATTACTGGTGTTTGTGGGAGGGGGCGGACTATCAGGAATAAATGAAGGGAGATGAGGAAAAAATATAACTGTGCAAATCAGACCCTGAGTGTTGAATTTTAAAAATGGAATGCATTATTCATGACTAATCACTTCTGGCAGTGATTGCATGAACACAAATTGCAAGTGGTGAGGAACTGACAAACTCACAACAAACACAACCCAGATAAGATGTAAATACATCTATTAAGCCACCAACGTACACGAGGTGAAGCGGAAATAATCAGAGGTACAGTGGCTTGACTTTTGCTTCACTAACAGCGGAGTGGAAGTGGGCTGTCACATCTCCCCAATTACACAGGCTCCTTGTATCTGTGGTAATGAATGAAAAAGGTTTACAAACTTTGCATATACATTGAAATGGGCAATACTTTAATAACCAAATGAAAAAAAAGCGTAATCTCATAACCTCGATGGATGGATGGATGGATGGATGGATGGATGGATGGATGGATGGATGGATGGATGGATGGATGGATGGATGGATGGATGGATGGATGGATAGTGACTGATTGCTTACCAAGCATGTTTGTCATGTAATGCCCACTGAAATTCTGCTTCACATAATTAAAAATGTTCTTATCTTCAAATGTCAGTTAAATAGAGAAGTCCAAATAATTTAGCCAATTCATCAAGCAAATTACACTGTTGTAATAGAACCAAATGAGCCCAGGCTGACAGACACGTTGTGTTTGGTTTTTAAAGGTACAGTGTGTAAAATCTCACCACTAGATGTCAGTAGAATGGAAATTGCAGTCAATTGAATTTTGTTTACCTACCTTTAGTCCTCGTTTCCATGTTTGGTTATCATCTGTCTCCATTTCCGGTTCATGTGTCAGACTGTGTTGTGATATTCCTCTGTGTACGTGCTTCCCCGTGTTCTGTCAAGTTGTGCTTGTGTTTTGCTTAGTTACTTCCTGTTTTATTTTGTCGGTCTCCTGTTCTGTGTGTGCTGTGTTTAGTTTTGTTTCCTTTTTCTCATTAGTGTAATTCTCGCCACCTGTTCTCCCCAGATGTTTCCACTCTCCTCTTGTTACCTCCTGTGTATATATTGTCTGTGTCTTGTTCACTTCTTTGTCATGTTGTCATTGTCTCCTGCAAGCTGTGCCCTCCCTCCCTCCCTCCCTCCCTCCAGAGTGTTCCCTTTTTGGTATTCCAGGCTTTTTGTTTTATGGATTTAGTTCACACTTTGATTTTAGGATTTTGAATTTTTCAATAACTTCAGTACTAAAACAGCATTTCAAGTTGAGTTTGTGCCCCTGCATCCTGTATTTGGGTCCAGAGACGTCCATCTCGTCCACTATATTCTAGATGACAGGTCATCATTGTGGCTTTCACATGTTTGTTCTTATGACGATGCATCAATTTGTTGGAAGTGATAGCTACACACTAATAAATGTATATTTTTGTGTGTAACAGTCTTTATTCTATTAAATAACCTTAGAAAATGATTTATTGTACCTTTAAATAATTCTCGCCTGTATTCTGTCATTCTTTGAACATGCCACCTCTACATGTGCCCGTGGTGTACCGGAAACAATCATTTTCATAAGGATGTTAAACTGCATTAATCATTCAGGAAGCAGAAATGTTTGCTTTGATTTATGGCGAGTGGCTTTTAAGTTAAAGATGGCGGGGATTGTTCCATGGGCAAACAATTCAATCACTCAATGGCACTTTCTGGTAGAGGGCACAGGGGATAAGGAGCAAAGATGAGGGGGTGCATGGCGTAGTGAGGGGGTTGAATAATTAACAAAGCTTTAGGCGAGGGATTTGCATAGTCATACAGTGGAGGCTGTCCGTGCGAGAGAAACGACCCACTCATTCCTCATTCATGGAAATGGTCTGCTTCCTCCCCAGTTATATGGCTCCGGTCTAAAAATACTTCAGAGGTCATTTACCAGGCTTATTACAATCAATATTTCTTCCATGCCTCCCCCTTACACAGCTGCTCCCAGGTAGGATGCCGCTGTGCTCAGAAAACCTGTGCAGCACTATGGGGGTCCAGTTGCTGTGTAAGTGTAGTGCACGAGGGTCACATCTAAACTTCAAGGAAGCATGCTGCTGATGTGACATGAAAGAGGTTGAGTTTCCCATGTTGCAAACATGTACCAGATTGTTAAGAGGTGACATGCTAGTGTTGAACAGTGCTTAGCCAGTTAATGCCGTCTGCAATGATACACTGCTCAAAAGAATTAACACCATGAAAACATTAGATCTCTATGGCAAAAAGAAAAAAAGCTCATATTGATATGAACTGGGTAATGAGTCAGGAATGAAAGGATGCCACATCATTTGGTGGAAATAAAAATTACCAACCTACAGAGGCTGAATTCAAAAACATTTTGAAAATCCAAGTGAAAAAATTATGCATCAATCCATTTTGCCTACATCTAATAGCAGCAACTCAAAATGGCACTCTGTAGTTTGAATGGCCTCAGTATGTTTGTATGCATGCCTCATAATGTCAGGGCATGCATACGGGTGAAGGTGAAGAGGGTGTCACTGAACTCCTGGACAGTCTGAGGTGCAAGCAGCTGGTGCTGGGTGGACTGAACTATAATGTCCCAGAGTTGTTCTATTGAATTTAGTTCAGGGGAACATGGGGGTGAGTCAATGGTGTTAATTCCTTCATCCTCCAGGAACTCCCTGCATGCACTTGCCACATGAGACCAGGCATTACCATGCACCAGGAGGACCCCAGGACCCACTGCACCAGTGTGGGGTCTGACAATGAGTCTAGTCAGATAAGGAGGAAAACTGTCAGCGGCCTCCACCTGTAAAACCATTCCTGTTCTGAGCATCATGTCATTGTTGCCCCTCTAGTGCACAACGAAAACCAAAGCGGCTGAAACTGATTAACAACCCCCTCTGACCAGATCAGTATCCCAGACGTTTAACTGACTTGATGCTATAAAAGTGGTCCTTTAATCTTTTTGAGCAGTGTCCAGAAAATGTGAGAATTTGGTTTTAGTCAAAGGGAAGTTCAACAGCTTCTAAACTGCCTGGAATATTGATTTTATTAGAAAAAGTCTCCTGTTTCATATGATGGTCTTAATAATGTTGCAGAAATCTACAACAAAAGTTCATTAATAGAAGACAGTAGCAGGTGTGTTATTGTAAAATGAAACCTAAATCCACGGGCAGCTTTCTATATGAGATGTGTAGGAGTGCTCCAGTCCTGCAGGAATTCATTTGTGTGCAGGTGGTTGTTCTGGTAATTGGCATGTTTGCAATAGAAACCACAGAGATAATTATCCTAGCTTATGTTTCTCAACATGATGCTGCACGTTGTGTTCCACTCAGAGCTTGCATGCATTTGCAATGCACTAAGCGTCAGAAGAGAATAATTGTCGGAGATCAGGGTCACTCAGGAAACAGCGGGGAGGCCGGTGTGGCTAGTACAAAGTCTAATGTATTCTGTTTGCACACATTACCCAGAAAGCTCTGCTGAAAAATTCAGCTGATTACACTATTATAATGAATAAAATGTTTTGGATGTGGTGTTGACATCTCACTTGGTTTCTTGGTTTATATACAAGGTTTATTAAAGGAAGAATAATTCATGGGGGAATATTGTCAACAACTTCATGTGTGGTGGAAAGGTTAGCTCTTTGGAGTCACGACGATGTACAAAAAAAGTTGTTTTTTATTGCACTTTGTATTTTCATGTGCACTCCTGGCTTTCCACATCATTTGTGGTCAGTGTTTTACAGCCACTCATCATGGGCATGAATATCATGGTGATCTGGGCTGTTTTTCAAAGGTGGAATGATGCAGCATCTTTAATGACTTAAGCACAAGATTTTGGATTTTCTCTAATCCACACAGTGTCAGACTTACAGGCTCAAATACTCCCCCCCCCCCCCCCCAAAATTTGTGTAAAAGTTAAAA
>VOQJ01047368.1:60998-79957 GCA_015052665.1 Apistogramma diplotaenia | reverse complement strand
ATTGGTCATTACGTTGTTGCATTTTGCAAATAACTGAAAATGAAGCCGAGAAAACTTGTTGTAGCCGTTAAAACTGAAGAATTACCAATTTTTTTGAAGAGCAGAGGTGAGATCGTCTAGACTTGGTGTGTTGAGAAATAAAAAAGTGAAAAGGTCTGTACTGATGAGGCTGCATATTATCCAGACTCAGACTTCATAATTTAATTCTTAAAACTAAAGGTTCTACGTGAACTGCAGCAGGCCAAACAGCAAAAATAACGCTGATCTGAGAGTCACAGCATGGAGTTAATACTGTATGTGGCCATAATACTGCAGTGGTAATATTCCTTTTAAACAGCAGTGAGTGTGTTTGAATCACAGGCAACATATTCACGGGTAGTTTAATCCAAGAACTGAGACTGTTTAATAAATGGAGCCTTCTTAAGGATGTGAGTATATCTGAATAGTTACCTTATAATTTAATGTAATTTAGCACAATCATTGAATTTCATAATCTAATCTGACACATCAAACCCTGTTTGTTTTCACTGCTGTCTTAGTTGTATGTTGCCTTGTGATTCCTTTGGGAACCGCCGTCTCTTCCTCTTACACTGGCTAGAGTTACTGCATCGTGAATAAAGCTGCTTTAATCTGAAAATGATAATGATATGCTACTTCAGCCTGCCTAGCTCACGCAAACCTCATCAGCAGGAGTTAAAGAGGAAGCTTTTATTCTGATTCTCCTTTGCCCCTAGCCAATTACAGACCTTTGTTGGCGCAGTTGAAACCTGGTGCCAAGTTTGATGCCATGTTATAGCAACGCAAACTCTGAGACTCTGAGAGAAATGAAGGATGGGGATACATGCTGAGAAAGGGGAAAAAAGGATAGAAAAAGTGCCTGTGATGAGTTTGCAAACCAGAATAGAGTGAAACATGAAAGGCTGACAGAAAGTGGAAGAAAGTGAAAAATGTGCACGTTGCGTGTGGAGGTGCTGATCGTGCATCAGCACCTACAGCAGGGGTCGCCTGTGGGCAGCCATCGCCTCGCTGCAAACTTCACAGGAAACAAACACAAGTCAAATTTGTCAGTAAATTTGACTTTGCCTCGTAATCAAACGACATCAAATTTCCCAGCGTACTCCCTTCTCACCAACATCATTTCAGGCTATACTGCACTGTTTGCAGGTGGCTACAAAAACCATAACATTAAAAAAAACTTGTTAGTCCAGTAACCGCGTCCTTCGGGGCGGCTGCAGCTCAGGCTAATTGGAAGGCTGGTAGTTCAATCCTCGGGCAAGATACCGAACTGTGAATCTGTGACAGCACACAGGCATAGAAAAAAAGTGCGTGTGTGTGAGTGTGTGAATGTGGCAGGTTGTAGAAATTACTTTAGAGCAGAAAAGCAATATGTAAGAGCCAGTCCATTTATACTATATATATCAGGTGAGTATGTAAGTGAATAAGCAGTGAATGCAATGCAAGGATGTTGATTCAGTTTCTGCCATATTTCCATGAACATAAAACACTAGTTTGCCCACTTGTTGAGATTACAGGGCTCTCCAGCAGCGTAAACATTGTTTACTCAGTATATTGTTTGTCACAATGGGAAAAAAGGCCTTCCCCTTTGCCCCTGTCATAATTACCACTAGAAGGTGCTTGAGCAGACACAGTGTATTTGGACATTTGCTGAAACAAAAGCTAAAGGTTACTTAACAATAAAATGTAACCATATTCAGTAATAACACAAACAATACACTATGTATTCTTCTTTTATAGTGGACAGTCTCCATTCCCAAAGCCGACCATTTCCAGATGCCCATGATTACATTTATACTAGCCTATGTTAATCCCGAGCTCGCAAAAACATAGGCTGTAATAAAAATAACAAATACAGCCACAGAGCCTGCACAATTCCTTACAGGCTGTCTATAATTGTGGACACTTAAAGCAAACCTCTCCACTACAGCCACATTTCTCTCTGGTCTCTGCCGCTCCCTCGGGCTTACAAATTGGTTTCTGTGTTTCTTCTTCTCTGATGGATTTGTCCCAGAAGTATTGTTACATCACTGGTGTGAAATGGAAGCTCCAGAAAGAAGCCTCGCTCTCAAAATGGTGATGGACTAAACATGAAACCAAGAGTGCTTTAGAGACAGAAACATAAGTGGGAGGTGAATTAACACAACAATGAATGCACATCTCAATCAATGGCAAACTGTGGCTGTTTTTTTTTTCTTCTTTTTTGGGGGAGGGGTGGGGGTGTCTTGGGCCAAAGGGCTGCTTTTCCTGTATTGGCCATATTAAAATAAAATAATTTCAACTTCTGGTAGGATTTTCTGACCTATCCCAGCTGAGTGTGATGGCTCTTATCCGGGGGAGTGTAGTCTTTCTGAGCTTTGAGGCTCATTAACACACCATTGCACTCGAGGGGATTCATTGGAACCACAGCAGCCCATATTGATCCGAGTCCAGAACAACTGAAATATAAATGAAGGGTTTTCATTGTGTGGGCTCCTTTGTGCAACCACGGCTCACTATTATCCAACAGTGTGTGCAGAGTTTCCTTTACTTACTGTCAGTATTTAGACAGTAACACCACAGAAAGGATATTTTAACTTCCTTAACCCTGTAAAGCCTGAATCATGAGATGAATGACAGAAAATTCTATTTTTGAGTGTTTATTTAACATTCTGACAAATAAAAAAAGACATTAAAATATACATTTGCATATATGATCTTTATTTTGTGCCATTTTATGCTACATTGGGCATTTTTGTGCAATTTATTCAAGGGAAAAAAATCACACTGATGATGTAGAGGTTTCAAAAACTCATGTATAAAATATAATACACTTGGCTTTAGAAGGCTAAGTAGTAAGTAGGTGTTCAGGCACCACAAGAAAAAAGTGATGCTTAATTCAGTGACTAACCTCAAGTATTTTCTGAGAACGCACTGCATCCATTCCCTGTCTGAACCTATATCCCTGCTGGATTAATCTGCAGGTGCATTATACATGATTAAACAATTTTCCCTGAGAAAAAAGACCCTTAATTGCATCACAGAGAGCGTGAGAGCAAGAGTGAAATTTTAATTTGTATTTAGATGCTTTGGCAACATGGTTCATCTAACATTCATGCCAGTAATGAGGATTATTGAAATGAATCAGGAAAGAGACAGAGGCACACAGACAGAAAGGGAAAATTATATAAACAGGATAAAAATCACAGTAAGAAAAAGGGAGAAAGATCTTTCACATTACATAATCTATCTATCTATCTATCTATCTATCTATCTATCTATCTATCTATCTATCTATCTATCTATCTATCTATCTATCTATCTATCTATCTATCTATCTGCTGCTTATATTACAGTGTTGTTGCATGCATGCTCACAGCTTGCTTTTTTCCTCTTAAGCAGATTTTCATTTATTGTCTAACTTTTTATTCCAGCAGCACACACATGCATTTATCTGGCAGCTGTGTGGAAACAATTATTTGATAAGTCTAACCCTGCAAAAATAACTATTATAACCAACTATAATATTAAAGGAAATGTGTGGTAGATATTCATCACTGAATTAATTTGTACATGCAACCATCTGTCGCCCTCATATTCATGAGCAGTAAACACCATGTAATGTCATAGTAATGTCTGCTTACATCCTGTAACAACACTACACAAATTCATGCGCAAGATATTGATTCCAAATGTATGGATGAGCAAATTATATCAATACATATTGTTTACACTAAATGAATATCACATTGAAACAGTCACATAACTCAAAATACAAAGTTTTGTGCACCATTTAGCTGATTTGCTGTCAGTTTCCTGAACCAAGGATAATAAGCTTAAGTAATGATAGGAGGGTAATTTCATATACTGTATACATATACTTGCAAATTCTACTTTAGCTATATATAAAACTGTGTGCTTTACCAACATTTTACTCACTGCAATTTCCATCACATACATTTTTATACAACTTTATATTATATTTTATATTGTGGCTAATAGATTTGCACTACTAGATTCTACTGCACAAAGATTTTGACATATGACTAATAAACTGTATTTAGTGGGGCGGTGTCTAGCCTCTTTCCCCCCCTTTTTTTTTCATACATATAAAAAAAAGCATGTAATTCTGTCATAAAAGCCAGAATTAACATAGATGTGACAGGTGAGGGTGAGACGTTGAACACAGAAACTGGAAAAGATGAGCAATATTTGAGTAACAAATAAACTCTTTTTTATCTTCATCTTTTATCTTATCTATTGCCTTTAAGCTCTCCACTGATTGCTGAGTGCTCTGACAGCATGAGCCAATTGTCATGCTGATTTATACTGGCCATTTTACACTGGCCTTGGTTTTTATGTTAAGGAGAAAAAGAAAGTGGAGCCGATCAGCCTGTTTGATCGTGTGCGTTACTTCATAATATCATTTCAAATAACTTCCTATTTGCAAATTTCTCCTCTGCGGATAATGAAGTCTAATTTTACACAGTTTCTTTCATGTGTATTCATTTTACTATATTTTCCACATCTTGTGTTAAAAATCTGTGCATCAAGCTGCAGTAAACAAATCTGGAAATTTAAAGGTACTTTTTGTAATCGCCCCCAATAAATTTGAACGGAATCATTTGTCACTAGGAGGCAGCATTTGATTGGTGAGAGTGCTGAAATGTTTTTGGATTGGTGCTGCTGTTTTTGTTTCTTTGTAGCCCTACCACCTTTTCGTCAGGAGGCTTCGCCACCAGTATAAATCCAAACGTGATCTTGCTGACTTGCCTGGTTGAACAGTTTAGTATTAAACAGTGTGTCCTGGCCCTGCTCTAACCTCAGTTGATAATATATTAAACACTTTCAAAGATGTTTTTCCAGCATGAAAATTCTGCTGATAATAATAAACAACTTTTAAAAATTGATAAGCTTCATATACAAGAATTTCCAATAGGTACCTTAAACGTGCATTGCCACTCTTGGCTGTTTTGCATTTCAGTGATATTGACTTTGCATGTAATGGCACATGTTAACAATATGACATAAGAGATAGAGAGACAGGTGTGGAGAGAGCGCGAGGGAGAATGGGAAAGGTAGAGCGGCATAGACACAGCAGAGGGAGTGGAAGAGAGAGAGAGAGTCGCCATTACTGCCTGGCTGTGCTGCTGAGAGGGAGGGAGCGCTCAGAGCCAGGTTTCGGCTTTCAACGCATACCAGACTAACCTCATCAAAATACACTAAAATACGGGCTAACCGGGCTTGTGGGACTACAGCGGACTACACCTTCAACTAAACCTGACTTCGGATTTTGTCGGAAGCCTCTGGTGATCGCGGATTGTGGATTGTAAACAGAGTTTTGATTGCCTTTTAATGTAGGAATGCTTTCTCCTCTTCTCCGTGGTATGTGGATCTGGGAGCGACCATGTTATTAGGTGGGTAGGGGAATGTATTTGGACTGGGATTGGGACTTCATTAGCTGAACTAGCACTCCTTTATGTGGATGAAAGGTGCCCGCACGATTGTGCCATTCTGCGTTAAGAGAAGCCGGGGTGGGAACGTGAGTCTGACTTGTTAAATTACCCGACGTTGTAATTTTAACAAGTCTTCCCAGTGTGAGGCTGTTGCTAACATTAGCCACTCGCTAACTCATCCTCCTGGCATGCTAGGCTAACAGTGCTCGGCTAATGTTAGCTAGTAGGGTTGGGAAAGGTGGGTTTTTTTCTTTACTGGAGTATCAGGGCCAAGGCAGGCCGAGCCCGGTATCGCCTTTTCTCTCAGGGGTAGATTCATAACCGCCCTGTCAGTTCCAGGGGCTCCTAATATTAGCCTCGAAAGATTGACGCATTAACTTAATATAAAGGTCTGCTGGTTTTAACTAATTCACGTTAACTCCTCTAACTCACTCTCACTCCTCTTTTCCAGGCTACTTTGATGTTTTCTGTGCTGTCCACCCCTTTTTAGTTCCCTTTATTATAATGTTATAAATAGGTTAAAGCAGAAAATGGGGAAAAAAATCACGAAATGGAAAGAAAATCCACAGCAGTAGTGTCGTCCGAGTTCAAAGCCTTCACGCCCTCTTAGCCTTAATTGGTCGTTTAATTGTTTCTGAGTGTTTGGAAGTTGCTGGATTTTCTACGTTAATATCCTGCTAACGGTAGCCCGGGGGACAGAGGGTCACATCCAGGAGTGCCACTGGGCAGATTATTGAATCTCCCCGACATTACCGAGGGTGTGTTTACACACACGCACACCCTTAACGTCTCAGTGGTGCCGAAGAGCTGTAACCACACATGCTATTAGGTGCTTTTTATCGCCTTTTTTTTTTCTTCTGTGCCTCACAGTACGCAGGCAGGTCAGTGGGTCTGTCCTGCTGCAGCAGCTCTGCATGCCATTTGCATCGACTCAGGCTGCTGCTGCTCCCTTTCCCCCTTTCCCAAACTCCTATTAAAGGAATAGTCCGGCTCTAAGAACCCGTCCTAACACTTCCTCCCACGAACTTATGCAGACCTCACTGTAAAATTTGTCCTAGTGCTGAGTTAGATATTTAAAAACATCAGTTCATAGTGAGAGCCATTTGTCTTGAAAATGGCATTTGGGTTCTTTGTTGTTTCCACGATATCTTTTTATTGTCCATAAAACCACAAGGGTTCAGTCAATGATGTGATAGGGCTCTTTTGTCCATAAATCCTGAATGGACTGTTTCCAGGAAAGCTATTGATCAAGGTCATGGCACTAATCATGAAAGTAACCTAAATCCTACAATTTACTTATATATGAAAATAATGTACATATTGTTTTATTGTGTGAAACCTGTAGTAATTTGTGAGAAAGAAAGATAAGGAAGAGTTCTCAGCTTTATGATTATAACATTTCTTTTTCTGTTAGAATTGATATTTATGGATAGACAAGTCTGGAAAGGTTTGCAGATCTGTCTATATTGCTCCCAGGAAAAAAATTGATATTGGAACTGGCATTATTTTAATATGCTGGCAGATATTCATTGCTAGTATTAGCTTCTGCAGACCGTATAAAGGCACTGGCATTGACAAGCCCAGTGAGTGATGACAGGTTTGATTGTGTCAGTTGGCCTATAAATTGTTGTTCTTACATCATTGATACCCCCAGGCAAGGGGAAGTCAGATAAGTGACGCCAAGGCTCAGGTCTGGACCTGACTTTGGAAGAGGGTGATGCATTTTTATTTATTTTTTGGACAAATTATTGCATAGTTAACCATTTCCTTTTTAGACTGGCAGACGTTATTTGCCAAATATTTTGATGTTTTGTATCAACTGTAATATTTCTGATGGCAGCTGAAATTTAAAGCTGCATAACGTGTTGGCAGACTATGAGTGCCTTTTTAAAAGCTGAAATCCAGAAATCCTGTGAGGCAGCACCAGTTTACTGCTGCAGCCTCGGTTTAGAGGACAGGATTTAATACTGGGGGGACTCAATTTCTCTCTGAACAGAAAGCGCTCGCTACCTTTTAGGAAGTGGTTTCTGTTTTACTTCTAAGTTGTGATTCATTGCTGCTTGTGGGAGGAGAGCGCTGTGTACCCAAGTCAGAAGAAACCAGTTGTGCCTCATTTTAAATGAATGGCACACCTTTTTCTGTTAGAGACCCACTTTTAGATTTAGGCTGAAATAGTCTTATCATAATAATAATGATAATAAGTTTATTTTCACAGAAAATTCCAGCCGGTGCAGGTTTGAAAGGTTTACCATCTTTGGCAGCATGTTCCGCTGCTGTGTTTCAGGGCTTAACAGCATTTAGTCATCTCTAAAACCAGCTTGCCAAGTGATACCTTAATCCCCCCCTGCAGCCTCAGAGTGAATGGACTAATCATGATGCACAAGGCTACTTTTAGCTATTAGCGCAGCACAAATTCAGTTTAGGCTCTAGTGTTGGCTGTTTAAAATAATACCACCATCACCCACTCCTTCTGGTTGTCTTAAGTGTAAAGCTAATTGTCTTTCACTCCTACTGTTCCTCTGTGTATACATGTGACATTTATTCATTCATATTGATCTTGTGTGTTGACAGTAGAGGAGATATTAACTTAACACAATGGTTTCAATGGGAATGGTGGCAGGAATGTACCACTGCAGTGATGCCTTTTCACAATGAAATTAATAGATTTTGCAGGTTGTAATTGATTGTTTTAGCCAGTTGCCAAGTAAATATTCCACTTTTTCCCCGAGTGTATGAAGAGGTCCTTTGTTTACTCTTTATTATTGTCGTTTCTATATTTAGCCATGTTTTGACTGCTGGTTGGAATAAGGACGCAGAGTGAATATAGTCTTTCATTAATAATCAAAGAGAAAAGCAGGATTGGTAGTAAGACCGTTTAAAAAATGGTTTTGCCTTCAATATATCTTTAAGCTCATATGCACTTATATCTGATTGCCTCCTGTGGGGCACAGTAGTTATTGTAGTTGATAGTAGATAGGTTTGTAAACCTGCTTGACAAGCTGGATGGTTTTGATCTATAGTTTTGTTATAGATTGTGCCATTTAAAGTACATTATCTGTAATTAAGCAAATTTTCTAGCTTATGCTTAAGTTAAGCACAGGTTTTTATTTGCAGATAGAAAAATCATACCGAAATTTTTTTAAGGTGATCCTTTTATATTTTTTGTCATTTGATATGAGCCAGGTTCTGCCATGGCCCCTCCTTGCTTTTAAACCAGGTCCTTCCTTATGTCTTTGTTTCTGCTAAGCCTTCTACAAACTCCCGTCCCACAGATGACATCATCACCTCGGCCTCTATAAAGAGTCAGGGGAAACCTCATCATTTCATGTCAGCCAAACAGACTTCTGCTCTGGTGCAGTTGTCGATCTCCAATTCCAGCACACGCGAGCAGATTTACTGACTGATTGCAACTGTTCTGTAAAAACAACAATCACTAAATTATTTCAGCAGCTATCACTTATCAGCCTTTAGTAAGGTCACGGAAGGGTTCAGCTGTATTTGACCATGTTAATCTTGATAATATTTACAGAATTGCCCAGTCAGTCACACACAGGCCTTTTCTCTTTATTCAGTCAGGAATTGCTGATTATTCCTATTGTTGGCCTTGAAACACTTCATTTCACGTGCTTGTAAATGCTGCTAGTCAAATAGTCAACATTAATAATCAAGATTAATAGTCAGGACCAGAATGGCAGGAAAAAAATCTATTATGACAACAGCAAGCAAAGTAATCACCATTATACATTTACTCCTAATTATGCAGCCCTAGGTTGTGCTGGTAATGATAACAAATCTGTGAGCTGATTTATTTTCTGTTTCTTTCTCAGAGCAAAGCAAATCATTTCTAGGTCAGTGGCTGTCAAAGGGCTGGAGTTGCATGCCATTTTTATTCTGCCTCGACACAAATTGGTTGAAAGCACTTATTTTTCTCAGCAATGGGAAAAGTGACATTGCTGAGCCCGGTCTGTGACTGAACTGCTCTCTCTTTCTTATATAAATGTTACAGTCACACTTTAGTTCTTGTCTTTCTAGAATGCTTTTCTCATATTGCAGCTTTGAAAAACTAAATTCTGATAAGACTTTATAGGGGTGTAGACTTGGATCATGTTCAACAATCAACAATTCATTGAGGTTTGGCTTACATCCACCAAGGTCTTCAAGGTCAACTTAATGATTTATTGGTGGAAAATTGACAAAAACCCTTATAACTTAGAAACTATGATTCTTACAGGTGTGGTGTGTACATATGGAATACATATAGTATAAAGATATTAAATATCATGTCACATTTGACCTCTGAAATCTGCTTCAAGGTCAAGGGATTGATCTGAAAGTTGTGGACGATAATGCTAAATAGAACTTTTAAAACTATATTTCTTACTACATTGTTTGTACTGACATATAGCCATATAGGGAATGATAACTGGGGATTTTAAATATCACGTTACTCTGGACCTCTAACCTCTTCTTCAAGGTCAAACAAGTTCAAACTTTCACTGGGTCAAACTTCATAAAATGTCTCTAGGAGTGCCTAACACAGTAATTTAAATTACTATACCATGTACACATCTCCATGTGTGTCTCAGATGGTTGTGCAGTGAATCAAAGCACTGATTATATTATTTGTGATAAGTAAGTTCTCTGAAAACAAAACTGTAAATGTGCACTTGTTTGCTTTTGCTCTTGTCTTTTTCTAATTGTGAATTCCATATTTTGCAGGCAGGTGATAAAAGGAGATGTGGGCTGCTCTATCCCAGCTTGAATAAGATCCAGGATAGAAACGGGGAGCTATACAGAGAGAAGCATTCACTGAAAGACGGGGAAAATGAAAATGAAAGTACCTCTGTATCACTGACCAGCAGAACTGGGATGATATCATGACCTTTTCTTCCTGAGAGTAACTAAGTTAGCAATGAGTGGGGGGATATAATGGCCAAGAACAAGGATGCACGCCCCCCGACATTTGCCGTCAGTGTGGTTGGCCTCTCGGGGACGGAGAAAGAGAAGGGGAATTGTGGCGTGGGGAAGTCCTGCCTATGCAACCGGTATGTGCGTCCTGAAGCAGATAACTACTACTCGGAGCACACCTCAGTACTCAGCACAATAGACTTTGGTGGTCGTGTGGTTAACAATGACCACTTCCTGTACTGGGGGGAGGTGTCCCATCGAGGGGATGAGGGGTTGGACTGTAAAATCCAAGTCATTGAACAGACGGAGTTTATCGATGACCAGACGTTTCTTCCACATCGAAGTACGAACTTGCAGCCGTACACAAAACGGGCAGCAGCAACCAAGCTCCAGTCAGCAGAGAAACTTATGTACATCTGCACAGACCAGCTGGGCTTGGAGCAGGACTTTGATCAGAAGCAGATGCCTGATGGGAAGCTAAACATCGATGGCTTTGTGTTGTGCATTGATGTTAGTAAAGGTTGCAACAGGAAGTTTGATGACCAAATGAAATTTGTCAATAGCCTTTACTCGCAAATTGTCAAGTCAAAGAAGCCTATTGTTGTTGCTGCCACAAAATGTGATGAGTGTGTGGACCAGCACCTGAGGGACCTGCAGGCCTTTGTTGCCAGCAAGAAGAACCTGATGCTAATTGAAACGTCAGCACGCTCCAATGTCAACATAGAGCTTTCCTTCAACTCCCTAATCCAGCAGCTGGATAAAACAAGAGGGAAACCGAAAACTGTGCCATACCTGGAGGCCTATAAAATCCAACGACAACTTGTTGCCTCAGTAACAGATAGATTTGAGAAATTGATGGTACACTCAGTGCGAGATTATCACACCACATGGAAAACTGTGATAAATAATCTAAAGGGGCAAGCTGACTATGATGAGTTCATCACCTTGGAGGGCACCAAGAAGGCCCGCAGCATGTTCACAAAGCACATTGCACAACTGAAACAGGAGCACATTAAGAGGAGAAGGGAGGAGTATCTGACAACGCTGCCAAAAACCCTTAATAACATCCTCAATAATCTGGATGAGATTGAACACCTTACATGGCCCGAGGCACAGAGTGTAATCCGAAATAGGCCTGATTTCCAGTACTGGTTTGTGATACTAGAAAATACACCATGGGACGAGACGGACCACGTTGATAATAGTGACCGTAGGATACCCTTTGACCTTCTCGATACACTCGATGGTGAGAGAATTTACCATAACCATGTCCAGCACCTTTTCTCTGAGAAGCGAAGGGTGGAGATGAAAGAGAGGTTCAAGAAGACGCTGGAGAGGGTTCATTTTATCACTCCAGGGCAGCCTTGGGAGGAAGTCATGTGCTTTGTCATGGAGGATGAAGCCTACAAGTACATCACAGAATCAGATAGGAGGGATGTTTACTGTAGGCACCAGCAGGAAATAGTTGAAAGGGCTAAAGAGGATTTTCAGGAAATGCTTTTTGAGCATGCCGAGTTATTCTATGACTTGGACCTGAATGCAACCCCCAGCTGTGACAAGATGACTGAAATTCACAGCGTGCTGAATGAGGAGCCCAGATACAGAGCACTGCAGAAACTTGCCCCAGATAGAGAGTCGCTCCTCCTCAAACACATTGGGTTTGTTTACCATCCCACTAAGGAGACATGCCTGAGCGGGCAGAACTGTGTGGATCTGAAAGTGGAGCAGGTTTTAGCAAACAGGCTGGTGCAGCTCGACCACGGACGGTCTAATCTTTACTATACCAGTGCCAACATCGACAAGATAAACCTCTGCCTCCTGGGAAAGGAGGGTCTTTCACAGGACCTAGCCAATGAGATCCGAGCTCAATCTACAGATGATGAATACACTCTAGATGGTAAAATATATGAACTGGAGCTTCTTCCTGTGGATGTCAACTCCACTTTGCTCTTCAGCCACACGTGGGTCACCACTTTTAAACCACATGGCTGCTTTTGTGTGTTCAACTCCATAGAGTCCCTTAACTCCATTGGCGATTGCATTGGCAGGATAAGAGCAGAGATAGCACAGAGTCGGCGTGATAGATTTGCTCAGCCACTCCCTTTCATTCTTATCCTGGCAAATCAGAGAGACAGTGTTTGCAAAAACATACCTATTCTGAGGCACCAAGGTCAGCAACTGGCAAACAAACTGCAGTGCACCTTTGTCGACATCCCCTCTGGAGCCTTTCCTCGTAAATTCACAGAGTTTCAAATTAAGCAGGGTCTCAGAGCAGTGCTGGAGGGGCTAAAACATAACTTTGAAGTCTTGGCCCCACTGCCATGTATCAAAGACATGTCAGAGATGGATCTTAGAATAGTCATGTGTGCCATGTGCTGGGATCCCTTCAGCGTTGACCTCATCCTCTCGCCTTTTCTAGACTCGCATTGCTGTAGCGCTGGGCAGCCTGGTCAGAGCAACACACTGATACTGGACAAAATCATCGGGGACAGCAGGAGGAGGATCCAGGTCACCATCCTCTCCTACCACTCTGCCATTGGTGTCCGTAAAGATGAACTGGTGCATGGTTACATTTTGGTCTACTCTGCCAAACGCAAAGCTTCCATGGCGACCCTGCGGGCATTCCTGGCAGAAGTCCAGGATGTAATCCCCGTGCAGATGGTGGCAATCACTGACAGCCAGGCAGATTTTTTTGAGAATGATGCCATCAAGGAGTTGATGACTGAGGGGGAGCACATTGCCACAGAGATTGCTGCCAAGTTTACGGCCCTCTACTCGCTGTCACAGTATCATCGGCAGACCGAAGTTTTTACCCCCTTTTTCAATGAAGTGCTGGAGAAGAAGCCGAACATTGAGAGTTCCTTTCTGTTTGACAGCTCGTCACGTGAGTGCACCACAGGAGCCAGTGAGGATGTCTTCCCCACCTCTCCCCACAGCCACTCCCCAGCTTATAACACTTATTACCCAGAGTCTGATGATGATAATGAGGCCCCCCCACCTTATAGTCCAATAGGTGATGATGTTCAACTTCTGCCTACACCAAGTGAGCGGGCCAAATACCGCATCGACCTCGAGGGGAATGAGTACCCAGTCCATAGCACACCTGTCGGAGACCATGAGCGCAACCACAAAGTGCCTCCACCTGTCCGCCCCAAACCAGCACTGCCCAGGCCTAATGTCAAAAAGCTGGATCCTAACCTGCTCAAAACCATTGAGGCTGGTATGCGAAGTAACCGAAGAATTCCACGTGCTCCGGTCATGCACACTGAAGATGTGGAGGCGTCAGACAACTATGCAGACCCTGTGGACACTCTCCTTAGATCCAGGGGGTTCCACAACGATGACATATATGCTGTACCTGAAGACGCACACAGCCGCCTGATCAAAATAAAGAACTCCTTTGGTGGGTTACATGGTCTCCACGGAGGAGGAGAGGAAGAGAATGGATTTGATCGGAAATCCCAGCCTGGAAGGCGGCCATCAAAATACAAACATCGTTCAAAAATCCTTTTCAGTAAGACGAAGGCCTACCAAAGACGATTCCACTCGGACAGTGACGGGGAGGAGACTGGCCCGGCCACTCAGAAAAAGAAAAACAGAAGAGCCCACCGGGGCAGCGAGGAGGACCCGCTGCTCTCTCCCGTCGACCCCTGGAAGAGTGGGATTGATAATCCTGCAATCACATCCGACCCAGAGCAGGAGGACAAGAAGATAAAAAAGAAGAAGACGCCCAAGACGCCAAAGGAACCGAAGAAGGTGAGACTTGTCTGTCATGACACGTTTATTATGTTTTCCTTTTTGAAAATGAGATGCTTTGAAAAGAGAGGTCGAACAAAACACGGTGGCAAAGATAACCACAGTTTTTTGGGGGGATTTTTTTGGTCAGAGAATGAGTGAAGTAACATTTTAGTGCACTGAATATGTAAGAGGTGACGTGGGTAAATGTGAGCAGACCAGCTTGTGTAAAGTAGGGGGGTAAGCGGATGTGTGTGGGGGTGGGCAGGCTCATATTGAGAACAAACTAACTTGATAATTTATTGATTGGCTCCATTGCTAAAGTAGTTTATGAGCCTCCACATCTTGCAGGCCCCAGAAAAGCAATAAAGGTGCTTAATAAAAGGCGCACTGTTAAAGACGGTTGGTCTCTGTAGAGGCTCAGCAAACGCTGCATCTCTGACAGCTCTTTAAAGGCTTCTCTGAGACTTCTGAGGACATCCAGAAATGGTGTGTTTGATACAGTCAAGATAAAAGCTCAGAGTGGATCCTTTATTTATTCCTCAGTCATGTTTGAGTATTATTAAAGTAGATATTATTATTGAACACTTTTAAGCAGGGACATCTGCTTTTGATTTAAAAAGTTTGTAGCTTTGAGAGCTTGAAATGAAAACAAATAGAGTTTTTTAGGTTTTTTTGGAAGACATTTCACCTCCTTTGTCCCTGCCTTGGGTTTATTACCTGGGACTCTCCACCAGCTGTTTTAGAACTAAAGGAGCCTTTTGGATGAGAGAAAAACGAAAGAAGTTCTCTTCTTTTCAAGATCTATGATGACCTGGATGACTTGAGAACTTACACAGACCGAAATGTTTACTTAAACGGAAAAATAAAAAAAACAGCTGGCCGAACTTTATTTAGAAGTTGCATCATCCTAGCATGACAGTTTCTCCGTTTCTGACAGCCTGAGCACAAACACGCTTTAACAAACATACAATTACTCTTGCAAGCAAGTGAGCTAGCATGGAAGCACGAATCAGATAACGTGCAAATCAGCAGAACGGCCACCGGTGCTACATGGGCATCACAAATGCGGGACATTGTTGTAATATTCAAACCATCGTTGATAATCAGAGAGGAGAGCAAAAGTCATACCAGCGTATGCAAAACCGAAGGTGTTTAGCCGCTGTGTTGGCCAATTAGAGCGGATCCCGAGCCGCTGTATGCATGACAACACTTTGAAGAGCAGAGGAGTGTGGGAAATCAAAGCTAACGTGGCACCTTGTTACACATCCCAGCTTCAGTCTTGTTTTGTCTGTTATTGTCTTCTGTGTTCTTGTCTTCCTCTACATGCCTTCTCCCTCTCGATTGTCCTTCATCCCACTAACTTTCTTTCTGATCTATTCCCCGATTACCCTCCTCCTCCACCTCTTCTTCTCCTCTGGTATGTTCTACCTCCTCTTCACCCTCTTTCCTCCTCCATCTCTGCTCTCCCTGGTGTCTATTTCTCAATTGCCCTGCATTCTCATATTCTTTTGATCTCTTTCTGTCTTTTTTTTTCTTCATTTTGTTTAAATCATGTATTTGTCCATCTTTCTCTTATGCTTACTATTCCTTCTGCCTTCAATCTCCTCAAACATTTCTTCTCCTTTTCTTACTTCTCTGTGCTTCTTCACTTTTTCACGTCTTCATTTTCCTCTCTTCTTCCTCTTTTCATTCCATTGAGTTCTTCCTCTTTTCTCAACTTGCTCCCATTTGTCATCCTCTGTTCTCTCCTGTCATTCCTTCCTTGCCACCTACTTATTTTCATCCACCCTGCACTCTTTGTCATCTCATCTCTGTTTTTATTCTTTAATTTCCTCCTATAGCCGAAATCCTCCAAGCCCCCTAAACCACTGTACCCACCCACCCGGAGAACCTGGGAGAGCAACTACTTTGGCGTTCCCCTGCAGAACCTGGTGACCCTTGACCGGCCCATCCCACTCTTCATTGAGAAATGTGTCGACTACATCGAGCGCACAGGTGAGTCATGAGTTTTCACCTGTTCTTCTATCCTTCCCTTATATGTTCAGTTATATTCTGTATCATTTTGTGCCTGCCTGGGTGTTCAGGTGGAGCCAGATTTTTGTGGTATTTTAGAATTCTTGCTCTGTGTGCGTGTGTGTGTGTTTATATGAGTAGTTGAGCAGGATGAGAGATGGATGGAGTAGGTAGTGGGGGCAGTGCAGTGATTTATGATTGGAGGTCAGCCAGCCTGCCAGTCAATACAAGTTAACTTAAAGTGAATATGCTTTATTGGCGTGGCATTTGATTTCTTGCCAAAGCGCTGTCGGAATGATTACAAATAAGATGGTAAAAGATGACCAAGATCAAAAAACTGATTAAGGAATGGCAGTGGAGAAATGTGCACGAGTACGTGCAATCCATTAATCAGCCGTGCTTGTGAAGAGAGAAAAGAAAATGAGATGTTACCAGTAAGAACATGCACGGATAATTGCAGATGTGAAAAATGTTTGCATGGTGACTGGTGGAGTGCATTTGGGTTATTAAACGTCGTTGCATAACCCTGTTAACAAGAAAGGGTTGACTATTTGCTGCTTTTCTAATGTGAGGATTTGCTGCTTTTCATCATATTTGTATTTCTTCGTTGAGATTAAGTTAATTGATTAAAAAACGAAATACTTATGCTCATTCATCACTACTGAAAATAGTCATTAGCAGCCATAAATAAAAATAGTAGGTTGATGTGTCAAGAACACAGTTGCTCATTCCAGGCAGTCAGCCTCAAGGTCAAAGGTTGCTGGTTTTGTCAACTTTGATTCACTAGACAATAATAAAACTGTAACTGTAACTCAGAAATACTTTTAAGGAACTTTTACAAGGCAACAGGCCTCATCAGCTCCCTTAAAGCTCTACAACTAGCCAATCCCAGAAGTCAGCGGTTGCAGCCAAAGCAGCAGCCGCTCTTGTAGGAATCAGCCTGGATAAATTAAGGTTTAAAATAAGACAGGCGACCTGTTCGGACATGTGTAGCTCAGTTGGTGACACCAGCACTCATGCACGTTATGCTGTGTGCCTGTCTTTTTTCCCAGCTGTCATAAAGAAAGCCTCTCCCAAAGTTTGGGAGATTCCTCTGTGAAGTCATGGATGCATATTTATACAATGCTTGGTAGACGCTTCTTTAAAACTGTCTCTGAGCATTTTAAATGTGTGTGTCTTCTGTGTGGAAGACAGAAGTGTAAAGCAGACAGATAAAGCTGACTTGCCCGTATTTAGACTTTTTTCCTGTGCTTTTAAAAACACCCTTGCAGCTAGCCCAAATGTGACTTTTTCCTTCTGACCACTGAAATGAATATTTCAAACATGTTAAATATTTAATAGGTTTGTTGCATTATGTATTTACACATGGTCTAGTACTCGTGAATGTTTAGTGCTTTGATTGAGCTCTAAGCAGTGAAAGAGTCTCCTGATGAATGACCTCAAAGAAACTTTTCCCCTCACAAGTAAAACTCTCTAAATTATTGGGAGATTAAATGTGTTTCCCAAAATTTTTGATCGTGTTTGTTAGGAAAGCATTCAAGGCCAGTTATGGTATTTGTCAGTTTGAAGTTTTCTTTTTTTTTTTCCCATAATTGCACCCAGGTCAGCTATTTATATGTGGAAACAACCTAGTTGTTTTAAACTTTAAAGCTGTTTCATTACACTAAACATCTTCCACATTTCTCTCAACCATATATGTAGCTGATGTGTAGTATGTATATTAGATATGAAAAAACAGACCGCACACCTGCAGAGCTCCTGGAAAATATTTATTTCACCTCAACAAAAAAGTGGTAACATTTCGGGCAGTTACCACTTTTTTGTACATGCGCGCATGTACATTCCGTACATGTGCATGCATGCATATATATATATATAAATATATATATATAATATGCGCATGTGTGTGTGCACGCAGACTTCTGCCAGCTTACAGTGGTCTGTGTTGGAGATTTCATGGCCAGTGCTGTGAAACCCTCTAAGTCCAGACGGTCTGTTGGGTGGATTTAGCAGCTTTTCCCGTCCTTTCGTTTTCTGGAATGTAATTTCTTAGCACACACAGCCATAACATCTTTGTGCTTTGTTTTTTTTTTTTTTAAGCTGCTGTTGTTATAAGATGTTTGGTATCTCGACAATTTAAGAGCAATTTTGCAATTCGATGAGACCTGTCAGGTTGTTTCCTTGTTAGAGAGGAGTTTAGGGATTTGGTGTATACAGCCTGTTTACCTCATAAGATAGCCGGAGGCTATAACTGTCTGTGCAACTGTTTAGTTTATAGTTAGAGGGTGGAGTCCTTATGAGAATGGGAGTTGACGTAATAGCACAAAGTTAAAAAGACCCTCCTTTAGTGAAAAAATGGTTTCATACCCCCTTGTCAGCAATGATCCACCCTGTTAATGGCTGCTTAAGTAAGATTCTGAATCGGTGCCAGCTTCAGAGCTGTTGCTGTATTTGACTTCTGAGCTCACAGTCTCCCATTGGGAATCATTAAAACATCACTGTGATATTGTGTTATTGTTGGTTTTCCACCAGCCACTTGCCACATTAATTGGGGTGAAAGTCTAAATGTAAAAGTGCTCCTCCCCTCTGTGGTGGTCCTGTTTTGGTTCTGTTTCTAACTGTGGAAAAGTAATCACAGGAAGGGATCAAGATTTTCAGAGTACAAACTGAAGTCTGCAGGTGCAAGTAACTATCAAACTTGTCTTGTAAGCACTGATGTAAATATCTCCATAGCATCTAAAGTGAGTTAATGTGTACATGTTCTGTGCGTAGTTCAACAACTTGGCCAGGGTTTTTTATTTAGCTTTAAAGCTGTGTTGTCCCCCCCTCCCCCCCCCCTCCACCTATGGC
>VOQJ01047368.1:6164-16528 GCA_015052665.1 Apistogramma diplotaenia | reverse complement strand
ACTCCCCCCAAAAAAATTAGAACCCCCTTATTCCAAACCCGCATGCTGGACCAAACCAAAAAAACACCCCCCCCCCCCCCAACATTTCATCATCTTACGTCATCATCCTAATAAAAGTTATACCACAGTATTTAAAACATACATTCAGTATTAGAAAACACATTTCATCATCAAACAAAATTCACTGTCCTAACCAAATGCATCTTTGGCTTTTGAATTCTTAAGATTTCATATGATCTTTTTAACAATTGTATGAGATATAGCGGCCGAATTAAAAACCGGAGTTGTAGTGTCCAAGAATCCAACCGGTTTACTCACAATACACTCTGTAGTTATGAGATTTTTTATTGAATTTTTTTATTGAATAAAGTATGTATTGAGGACCTGTAGTATTTAAACTGGTTCACAAATTGAGGTTTTGCTAAGTGTCAGTGAGTGTCACTCTTTAAATCGATGCTATACAAAGACTCTGCCTTCATATTACAACAGTTTTATGAATTGAAATATTGATCTTTTATACTGTTCTTTTGTGTGCACACTAGGGCTTGCAGGATGAGGTCTGGGTCAGATCTGTTACAAAGTCATCATTAGTGGACTGGATCACATTGATATCACACAGGTACAGTGTTCAACTTAAATTACACTGCAGTTTTATATTTTTTTTTCCATATGATTTGCTATTCACCTGTACACCATACCTTGTTCACAGGACATTAAAGAATGGCCTATATGTCTTTGCTCAAGTGAAATTGCTCATCATGCGAGCCTGTGTGGTGAAGAATGAGAATAATTTTTTTGTGACCACTGTTTCATCATTTTGCTTAAATTCTTTTGGCTATAAACCCAAAAATCCCTAAATTATCTTTACATTTTTTTAAAGACCTTGAAATCTTGTCATTGAGCTCAGTACTACCCACAAAATGTTAAGGCCATGAAAATTGCCTTAATAATTGATTTTACTTATTATAATTAAAAATAAAATTACAGGAATTGAATCAAAACATGAAGCTATTTTAGTATTTTATAGTCCAGAGTCTTGTTTTGTGGTCAAATATTTTCAGGTTTTGACTTAGAACATTTGATGTTGATGCTTTTAGAGTGGCTGTTATGCTTGTGTGCAAATTTTCTTTCAAATTTTTATATATCTGCTAATATTTTTTTCAGCCAACTGACAAGAAAGAATATGGTGTGAAACATTAATTTATTAATGGGGTTTAAAAGGAATGAGCTTGTCAAAAATAAAAATACCGGTGTTGTATTGGAAAAGGAATATGCTAGTTAATAAAAAACAAAACAGTTTTTGGTGATTTATCAGCTAGTTGACTTAGTATCAATATTAACAAATAAATACATAAAATCATTCTATAAAATACACTATACCGCATTTTCAGGACTATAAGTCACAGTTTTTTTCATAGATTGGCGGGGGCTGCATCTAATATTCCGAAGCGACTTATATGTGAAATTCTTAACACTACGTTATTTTTATGGCGCGCTTACTCGTTCGTTACGGTACGGTACGTCAAACTGTGACATCATTACGTTCTTGTGACTGTGTCGTCTTCGCTGTAAAGTTTGTACGGGGAGATGTGCTTTATGAAGCCTTTATGGTCAATAAAAATGCCTGAAGGAAAGAGAAGTGTAGTCACGTCTCGCTCATCCTCCGTAAGCCAGAGGAAAGAAGGCTGCACGACCCAGCTCAACACGTTATTTTCACACTGACACCCGAAACCATCCTTCGGGATTCAGAAAGGCCGCAATAATGAAAGCGTCACAGCGAGGAAGCGGCGCCTCGTCTACGTCCAGAGGATGAAGAATTCAGTGAGTTAGCTTCATGGTTTGATAACCATTATTAGCATGTTCTTTATGCTATAGTTATCTGAATAACTGTTACCTGAACACACCAGCACAAACTCAGTTCGTTGTTTATGCGTCATGTAACTGAATGTGTTACGTTAGCCTGTTCGCCCTGTTGTTCTCTAATTCATTATTTTAAATTTCCTTTCAAGATGAAATGTCTGTTCTGGGTCTCGGATTTTATCAAATTATTTCCCCAAAAATTACGACTTATAGTCCGGTGCGTCTGATATATGTTTTTTTATCAATTATGCACTTTTTGGGTGCTGCGTCCTATACTCGGAAGCAACGTGTAGTCCGAACAATACGGTATTAGGGAATTTCTAGTTATGCTAATATGAAAAAGAACTTGGGGAGTAACCCAATAACACCTGCTCCCTGCTGAATCTGGGAAATGTCAAATTTGCACTTATTTTTTATTTTTATGGTTTCCTCAGTATCCTAAAAAATCAATAGTTATTCATTCAATCCACCTTTTGACTTCTTCATGAACGAAAGCTGTTTCTGTCTCTTTCCTTGTTAAACGTTTTCCTCACCAAATTATAAATGCTGGGTAGTGTTTATAATTTGTGAAAAATTAAAAGTGACAAGTGAACAAAATTGAATAGTGCACATTAATATATTTCAGGGCTATTTCCCCCCTATCTTTGATAGAAAACAGTTACAGTTCACCCCCCAATCAAATTCATATTTTCCCCTGCCTGTAGATCGATGTATCCATGGACACAATATGAATGCTTGTTCGATGCACTATATACAGAGGTGGGAAGTAACGAAGTACAAATACTGCGTTAATGTACTGTCAATTTTTCAGGTATCTGTACTTTACTTGAGTATTTATTTTTCGGACTACTTTTTACTTGAACTCCCTACATTTTTACACAAATGTCAGTACTTTCTACTTCTTACATTTTCAAACAGACTCGTTACTTTAGCTATAACACATCTGAGAGAACACTGTGCAGTCAAACATCAAAGATCTCAGCCTAAATAACTTAACAATAAAACATAAGAGACAATCATACTGGCTTATCACATACAAAGAGATTAAAGAGACAAAACCATATAATTCATGTATCATTCATAGCGCTATAATCAGGGCTAACGGGGCCGGAGTGTGGGCAGATGTCCGTTAGTTGTGCTTGCGGTACTTCAGTATGTTAGCTAGCTCTGCTGAAGAGGAGCAAAATGAAGGCAGTAATGTTTGGCAGGTAATTTTAAATGCAACGTTTCTAAATGCTCAACAAATATCAGGAAACACACAAAGTGTGTGCAGTTTGTGACACAGTGTGTCTGTGAGCTAAAAGAACAGCTGCTGTGTTTCCAGGAGAGAAAAGAGAGAGGTTTACTCAGAGATGGAGGAAGAGGAGGAGAGGAAGCAGAGAGGTTAGATTTAAAGGGAAGAACTGCAGAACAAAGTGAGGTACACTAACTTTGTGTAATTTAAAGATTGTATGAAAACAGGTCAGCTTGCTGTACTGTATTTACAGTAAAGCTCTGTGTTGGTGCACAGAGGCTGTCATGCTTAGAATTACAGGTTACAGGAAGTGAAGCAGAGATGAGTTTGAATCAAAGCTGCTGATGCTGAGATTCATTCACTGAGTTCAACATTTATACAACCTGATACTTTTACTTTCTTACTTTGAGTACATTTCAGAGCCTGTACTTTTTTACTTTTACTTAAGTAAGGAAGTTGAACTTCTACTTCAACTTTTACCAAAGTATATTTTAACAGAAGTACTTGTACTACTTAAGTACATAATGTCAGTAATTTTGCCAACTGTGTATGTGTGTGCGAATATTTTTGGCAATATAATGTAGCTTATTATCAAATTACCATTGAGTTCATTCATAACAATAATCTTCTTCAAGTCTTATTTATAAAATCAGAAAATTGTATAAAACAAGGGTTTTAATTTTGAGGAATTATGCACATACCAGAGATTTTCATAAAGTCTCACATTAGGACTTTGCTTGTATGCTTTGCATTCACCAAACACAAGATAATCAAACAAAAATATTAGATAAGCTTTAAAAACAAATAAAAGAACAGAAAATAAAATTGGAAAACATATTTGTAATTAATTAGAAAATAGCACAGTATAAATTAGAATAGGATCTAATCGGATATAATAGTCATCATTTTAAAAGAAATCAAATGCTTCAAAGTAGAACTGAATTGGATATTAGAGCAGTTCGGAGCAGTCATCGCCGCTTACGCTGACCGCAGAGACTGACCTGACACTCGCGGCCCCACAGATAGTACAGTGCGGCTGTGAGGGAGCAGATGATCACCGTGTACGGCCTGGAAACACACTCCCAGTATGTTCTCCATAGCTCCGCATGAGTCAGAAACATGACAATGATCTATCTGAGTCCAGCTGCTAGCCGGCGATATGAAGCGGACTCGTTAACCGACACAACGGAATAATAATAGGACAGAATGACGTGGGTTAATATTTAATGCCCGACAACCTGCCTTCATCACCAACATCTATCGTTCAAGATGTTGTACTTCGACTCGTTCCATCGGCCCCGGCGATAAACACTAGACACCGGCATCCATCAGATCTGTCTGGTGATTTCTCGAGGAACAGAAGCTGCTTCCTAGTTCTCACGGCCGAAGCTGCTGATTGGACAGAAAGCTCCAACTTCAAGGTCAACGTCATGAGTTCGCTGCAAACCGTGTAGACTACAAATATGGAGCCTTTTGCGGCTTGTTTTTTTGCCAACAAGAAATTATTACGTTACCGCCACCAGCTGGCGTGGAGTACAAAATGTTTAGTATTTATTAAAAATAAAACTTAAATTATTTTTGTCAGATAAGGTGGGGTTTAACTGCCTCTGGCAGTGTATTCACATTACACTGACTACTCCTTTTTATGCCCACATTTCAACTGTGTGTTTTTAGCTCAGTTGATCCTTATTTCACTTTACCTTCTTTTCCTGCCCACTTCATTTCTCCCAGTGGCTTTCAAACCTTATAAATCAACTTCACTTTCTCTTGCTTATTCCACTTTTCTCTCAATTTCTGCCCTGCTGAGTCACACTGCCAAGTCATTCTAAAAGCTTTTTGTAGTTTCCTTTCCAGTCTCAGTACATATAAAAGTATTGCTGCAGGCCACATTACATGGATTCAAATTTAAATGTAAAATGTAAATAAAAACAACACAATGATTTGCAAATCTCATATCCCATATTTTATTCACAATAAAAAATAGAAAACACATCAGATCTTCACACTGAGACATTTTACTATTTCATGAAAATATACACTCATTTTGAATTTGACAGTTGGGACAGGGCAACAAACGCTTGGTAAAGTAAGTTGTGCTTAAAGGAAACAGCCGGAGCTAATTAGATTAATTGGCAACAGATCAATAACATGACTGGGTGTAAAAAAGAGCATCTTAGAGAGTCAGAGTTTCTCAGAAGTAAAGATGGCGAGAGTTTGAAAATCAGTATTGGATGTCGGTGATCTTCAGGCCCTCGGGCGGCACTGCATTAACAACAGGTATGAGCACCAGGTCAGGAACACTTCAGGAAATAACTGTCTGTGAACGCAGTTCACTCTGCCATCCACAAACACAGGTTAACTCTGTTATACAAAAAAGAAACCAAATGTGAGCCATGACCCAGAAACGCTGCTTCTCTGGGCCAAAGCTCATTTAACATGGACTGAGGGCAAAGTGTAAAATTCGTCTGTGGACAGGCAAACTGAAATTTTTAGTAATTATTATAAAACATAGACACTCATGGGCCTCTTGAATAAAGAGGAAAGGGACCCGTCTTGGTGCATATTGGAGTTTTTTTGGTTGTGTAATGTTTGATGTGTTTCTGTCCAAATGTCTCATCTGTACTGTAACAGTTTTCTAAGTATTTTTCCTGTGCAAACTTACTTTGAGATGAAATCATAAATCCCACTCCTATTTTACTCTTTTATGTCTCTGTGCAGGTATGTGAATTATAAAGATAAGTAAAAATTCAGTGTTGTCATAAAGTATTGAAGGTTGTATTGCTGGCAATGGTACAGTTGGACTAAAGTTTAACTGAACTATTTCAGGCACTGTTGCTTTCTGTGTCACAGTTCACCCAAAGTTTTTTTTTCTCTGTCCTCCCTTTACCAACAAGAGCCTTGCGTTGCGTAATCTTATCTATGGCCCTGTAAATATATCCTTGTGCATACCATTTTCCTACAGTACCACTCTTTTAATTGTGTCATTTCTGTTTCTTAGAACCTTTTTTAATTTAGGTGCATAATTTGTTGAACAGACACAATTTTTGTACTTTGCCTCTGTGGCAGAAGTATGTGGCTTACTGGGGGGGGGGCAGGAAATTGCTGTAAAGAATGTAAAATAAAGACCAAGGAACAACAATTTATTCCCTCTTTATTGCACGAAATCTGTCAGAATCTGCCTTAAAATGAGGGCTCGGGTTTAGTGTGTCTTAGTTGATTTCTTGATTGTCTGCTGTGAAGATCATTTCCTCTAATTAAGCGGGATTCCCGTAACCACCTCTGACTCGATCCCACATTCATCATTTCCACGCTTGATCTTGAAGAAACCTAAAATAAAAAGACAAAATCAGAGGAAACAATTTTAGGCTCAGCATTTCCACACATTGCACTGCCGAACAGCTTCAGCACCGTGTCACTGAGGCTTTTATGTCACTGAGGCTTTTATGTCACTGACTGTGTGACCAGTGCTGCCATTCATACCTTTGTCTCCCCAGTCAGTGTTCCATGAGTTTGCAGCCAGCCAGTAAGGCGTCCCGTTCTCCTCCCCCCAGCCCAGGATCTTAATGGCGTGACCACCCAGCATACCCCCTGTCACATGCTGATACACACCTACAGCGACAAAAGGCTCATTAATGGAGAAGAAGTTCTTTTCTCTTTTAAATATTACACATTTTCTCTACAGCTATTCTAAAGTATAACGTGTTACGCATACAGTGGGCAGAATATGAGCCTCACCACTCTTATACAGCAGAAAGTCCTCATAAACAGTGAAAGCTGCCTCCACAGGCCCGTTCTTGTACAGCTCCGTCATGATCTGCTCCGGCTCAGGTGGGACGTTGTAGGTGCGTTTACCTGAAGAGAAAGATTCAGGAAACGTCAAGGATGGCGACAAGAAAGTAAATCTACTCTTAGAGGCTAGAGAGTTTATTTAAGATCTCTGTACCAAAATGTTTGTCCTTCACATATGACAGTGAGTATCCATCAATGCACTGCTGCACACACTCAGGAGTCTCCGAGCTCCCACACGGAGGACGACTTCCATTTACATGATGCTCACAGGGAGCGATGGTGTAGGGTCGGCAGCCTGTAACACACAGTCCCCCCTCAGTCCATCTGCAACAACACCTGCAACAGCACAGACTGAATCCAGCAAGTTTATACTGAACTTACCAACTTTGGAGTCATACAAGCCTCCTGAGACAAGCCCTTTGTTGGCCCAGAATTCCCAAGCAGCAGAGGGAAAGCCACCAAAGCAGCTGGAGTGTACACGAAAACACAGGAAACATTTTAAGGCAAATCCAAAGGATTGGGGGGAAAAAAATCTATTCAGAACCTTTTTCATCCTATGAGTCGAGCAACTAAAATGTAGAATCCGACTCGGTCCACAGTGAACCTCTTCCACATCTTTGGAAGCTGGCATCCACAAATCCACAAAGCAAAACTGCAGACTTCCTGCTAAAAATGTCTGAGTCATCTTAGTTAATTTTTTAATTCTAAACCGTGGCTGTTTCTCTAAATAAAGGCTTGCATCGTCTTACCTGAACTTCACTCATATAAACGAGCGATCACTGATGCTCACCCCATGCCACATTCATCGCAGCAGGTTAGCAGGTCTTCAGCGGAGATCTCCACAGAGATCTTACCATCACTTTGGATGCACAACCTGTCGGATATCGCCTCAGCCGCCCCGAAGGCCTGTGGAAAATCAAACAGGGAACATTGTTTCTATGCTCCTCCCCGTCGCCTCCATTCTGTGCTGTTGTCTTCTTATTTCTTTATGCGTCATACCCAGCACGAGCCACAGGAGCCTTGATCTCTGATCTGCTGGATCGTGGCGCAGTTGGGCCACTGCTGGCGTGCGTCAAAGCTGTCAGGAAGGTTAATGCCTTCAGTATTATGAACCCTAAACAAGAGAAGGGGACAGAATCACTGCAGATGAGCTGAACCTGCTGACTGACCCCTGTGACATGTGACCAGCTGTGCAAACCACCTCATAAACCTACACCTCTGGCAGCTTGGGTCCCTTCAGTATGGTGCCACACAGCTGTCTGACATAGCTGGCATCAACATTCTGGAAATTCTTCGTGGCCTGGAGCAAAAGAGGAGCACTCATTGCTAACAAGTTCTTAAAGATGTGGAAAACATCCAGGAAAACTGAGTGGTCTCACCGTCCAGGTGGTGTTAGCCTTGTTAATGAAGTCAACCATCTCTGAGGAGAGAAGGGAGAGGTGAGGGTGCGCCCAGGTGATGGACAGCATCACCACCACGGAGAGGAGGAACAGCGGGCGCATCCTGCAAGACAAGCATCAGTGATTATGGAAAGTGAAAAGGTTTACATACATACAAAGCTGCATCACAAGGAAAGGGGAAAAGGAAATTTCTTTAATTTTAGTCACATTTCTATGTTTTGATGACTCTAAGGTGAAATTAAATGTTTTCGTTTAATTAAAACAGGAGAAGTATAACTTTCCTACTATCAGATGAAACAGAACTACATTAGATTTCAACTAGATTTGTATTAAATCAAGCCAAAAAAAAAAGAAACTTAGAATCAACTAAAAAGGCAAATACAGTATTCATAAAGATGCATTTTAAACTAATAACACATGTGCAAGAAAACAGCAAATTTCCCAAATCCAAGCCTTGATTTTTACCTGTGCTGTTGTTTCAGTAGAGCTTCTTTGGCCAGCTTCTTCACTCTGACTCAACAGAACTTCTTATTATCCTCCTTATAATACACAAGTTGTGGGTCATGTGTCAGTGTAATAAATACGCCTGCATGCGTCTCATGTGACTAGAAAACTGCCATTCCAAAGGTTGACCAGCACTTTTAAACTATCAGCTGTCAATAAGAAGTTGCTGACGTGTTTCTTTGATGAAAATCAACCTTCTGATTCATTTTTAATAGGTATGAACTTCCCCTGTCTACTGCACACACACGCACACACAGAGTACACATTTCAAAACCAAAGTACTGCATCAAAAACAGGTCAGATAATGTTCTTTATTTCTTCAAATATGTACAAATCAAAATGTCACATTACATAGCAATGTTTGCAGCTCTTCTTTGGTTCTGTACAAAGTTAATGTGAGCTAACCTTTCTACTCACCAAAGCAGTGTTAAGGACACTTACCTAGCAGTCTCAGTATGCGTGTTCTTTTATTTTGGCTGATGCTAAAAACACCTGAAAATACATCTGTTCAATACACTGGTGTTCTCTTTTATTCTTTTAAAAAGTCCCATCTGTGATTAAAAAAATAACTACCCTGCTGTTGCATAAAATTGTTTTCCCTTATTTAAAAAAAAAAAAACACAAAGATGAAACTGATGTAACATTCTACGGAACCACAAGTGGAACATGAAGCTAGATTTGATTTGACGTGAGAAACGGAACGTGACCAGAAACCAAAGTGCAGACCATCCGTAAATGTGCTAATTTAACTGAGAACTGTTGTTTTGGAATATTTGAAAATGCTGAATCATTATAATCCATTCAAATAATGTTTCAAATAAACTCAACAAATATTTTAACAACGACAACAACAAAAAAGTAACACCCTGGACTGTTGCAGTGTCCCATTTATGGCAAATATACCAACACACAGATGCAACTGTGTGTTTATAATTTATCCGCGGATCAAATCCTTTAATGAAACCAGCCTGCTACCAGAACCCCACCATAGTTTAATGTGTCCACGGTCCTGTAACAGCCACGGCGAAACTGCGATTCCCTCTAATCAGAGGAAAACCAGAGCTCCAGAGTGGGCGCGGGACCTTCTTTAATATAGAGGCCCAGGAAAGGTGGGGGTTAAATGAGTTCAAGGTCCCTGCATGTCGCTGGTGCCCTGCGCCTGTGCCGCAGTGGTGCTGAGATACTGCCAGCTGACGGCAGCGAGCAGCATAGCAGCAGACAGGTACATGGGCGACAGGTGGTGGGTCCTGGAGCGGAGGCTGGACTGTGACAGGGCCGACTTTTCATGGATCACGGCCAGGATGTGCAGCGTCTTTTCCCGAGACGGGTCGGTGAGGGAGACCTTGTGTAAAAGCTGCAGTGAAAGAGAAAGAGAGCAAGAGAGAACTCAGTACAGCGTTATGGTAGAAGCCAAAGAAAAAGACAGTTAAATAAATAAATAAATAACCCACCTCCTGGCTGTACTGGGTGATTATTGTTTGCACAGCCCTCATGTTGGTGGCTTCCATCATGAGGGTGACTGCCTGCCCCTTTCGGATCTTCACCACTCCCTGAAACACCATGGGGTTGTTGTAGCA
>VOQJ01047367.1:52296-84352 GCA_015052665.1 Apistogramma diplotaenia | reverse complement strand
AAATCAAATCAAATTCTTTATTTGCCATTTGTGCATAGACCGAGGTCTAAAAACATTGGAATTTTTTGTGCAGGGCTCTCTCATAGTCAACCAGTATATAAATAAATATATATTTAATTTGTTCCTGCTCTACCTTGAAGTTTAATAGCGGTCTTTGCTTTAGTATATTTTGTACGTTGCCGGTGACAGTTGCTGGAGGGGAGAGAGCTTTTAGTAAGCTAAGACTGGTAAAAAAAAAACTATTTGAGGTCCACAATGTGTCAAGACAGGCTGTGCAGTCTTGCCACATTATCCATAGAAAGTGAGCTGACCAAAAAACTAAACTTCGAGGACCTGATTGAGAACTTTGCTAGTAAGAAGGCTCGGCGCTGGGCGCTTGGTGAGCCAGGATTTTTTTCCATGGGGCCCAAAATTCCTGGCAGCGCCCCTGAGTCACACTCATCTGCTGGATGTATTGGAGGAGTCGTTTTTATTTTTGCTGGGTAATGCAATTTTAAGTGTTTAAAACAACCAGCTTGCTTCAGTGATTGTGGTAAAGTCAGCATATACCCTGATGACTCACTGTGCATCTGCTTTTCACTCTCTCTCACAGTCTCCTGCTGTGAAGGAGGTGCTGAAAGATCAAGATGGCAGAAAAGGCCTGATTGCAGCCATCTGTGCAGGTACAGTTTGTGAAAACAACAAAGTCATAATTTGTTTATAAATTAGAAACTTGTGCAAATCTGCACTTCTTCTTAGATCTTCACTGAGTTCCTTGGATTTTCAGATTTTCTGAGTATTAATGAGTCAAACAAATCATTTCTGTGCTGGCAAAGAGTAATGTAAACTTGGTGACCACAACTACAGCCATATAGATTATAAACACATTCCCCCTCTGTATAAATATTCTACTTTTAGATGCATCAAGTTAATTTTTTACTGCTAAATGGGGTTTGGAAATGATGGATTTGGGCAGATTGCTGCTGTTTTCAATGCACACGTCGTTTCTGAATATTTTAGTAACTGGAGCCTGAAAGACAAGCATCTCATCCACGTCTTGAGAACTATACACCAATTATTAATAACATGCTCCATTAATTTATGATAATTTGTGAACCTCATTGACACTTGAAGCAAAAGGGTGAGGGTTTGATTAATAAGTGTTCCCAAGCGCTCCCGCAAGTGGGGACATTTTATTTGACAGAAGAAGGACACAGGAAGGACATTTTGAACGGGGACAGGGGACCAATGCGGCAAAGTGGATTGAAGGGTGTCCTAGAAATGACTAAAATCCTCACAGGAATACACATTTTAATGAACCTGCTATCAAGAGGGCCAGTTATAAGACTCATTCTCCTTCAACATGAAAGTTATTATCTTGACACATGAACAAAAAACGTTAATTAACAAAACACTTGATTGAAAAGAAAAATGAGCCCAAACAACAAAAAACAAAGGACATGTTTATCTTATATACTTCTATTCTGAGCATATCCTTGACACATGCATGTAAGCGATATCCCAGATATAAATATACAATTTATACAATGCCATCATCATCATTACCACCCTTCTCAGAAGCCCCCCCAACCCAGACTGGTGTCCTCTGGGTGGGGACTGAGTGTAACAGGAGCAGCTTGGCTCTAACTGGCAGACTGCTGCTGTGCCAGGGGAAAGTGTAATCTTTAGACTGCATGGGAAAGCGGCCAAGGAGCATAATCAATAACTTTCTATTTATTAACAGTTTTGGATGAGCTCACTGCAGTGTAGGGCATTACCAAAGTTAATGCAGCAGCAGTCAGTGTCTTCAGCCCCCCCACCCCAACCCCCCCCCCCCCAATGTGGCACAAAGTCTTTGTCGAGAAGCTGAAACCAGGCTCTATGTGCACGTATACTTGGAAGCAATGGTACAGTTGAGAACGCCTTTCAGGGCACAGTGGTTGTGTTCACATGCATGTGTGTCATTAATTTAGTAACTGAAATCCATAATGTAAAATTCTTTGTGTTTGTATTTTCGTATAAATGTTGTGTTCAGTTTGAAAGTAACTGTTTGAGAGTGAAGCCTTTTGCCTTCTTTGAACTGCATGAAGAAGAAAACCGGGACTGATGCACGCAGACAAACACGTTCTTGTCACTTTCTAACAGGAAGCTGTTAAATGAACCTCATGCAGCTTTGCCCTCCTGCAGGTCCCACTGCTCTTCTGGCACATGGCATTGGGTTTGGCAGCACGGTCACTACACATCCTGCCATGAAGGAGAAGATGATGGCTGGAGGTAAAAAATAAATAAAGACTGACTTAATTTGCAGCTAGTTGCTTTTGATATTTACTGCTGAAACTCAAAGCAGAACAGGAGGAGCTGTGTGTATTTGTACAGGGCAGCAGATGGTGCTATATTAGCTCTTTCTTGCCTATAGAGAATCATGTCACTCTGCAGTAGGAGAGCACACCACTCAGAGGTGAAAAGCAATGCAAGAATTTGACAGAACATACTAGAAATGGCTTGGCTGACATGATGATGGGTTACCTTGCTTATAGCACACTGCAACATCATGACACACGTGACTTTCAGTTTGTAGCTTACAACTGTCATATTGCCATAATCCTTATAGTGTTGCTCTTTGTCTTTTTTTAGACCACTATAAATATTCAGAGGCTCGAGTACAGAAGGATGGACATTACATCACCAGCCGTGGGCCAGGAACGAGTTTCGAGTTTGCCCTGACGATTGTAGAGGAACTTATGGGGGCTGAGGTTGCAGCTCAAGTCAAGGCTCCTCTTATTATGAAAGACTGACTGCAGTTATGTTTATTTACGAAACTGCAAGTAGCACAGCCCCCTATGAAGGTCTGACATTTGTGAGACCGCTAATCCATTATAGCTGGCACAGACTTACTAATGACAAAGTGTTCTTTCCACAGGACATAGCCTGTCTCTGTTGTAAAAGGTTATTGTCTTCTTTTGCCTTTCATACTTTCCAACGACCCAAACACAATATGGATAATCACTGTTGTACTGTAGTTTATTTCCACAAATTATTTTGACTGCTTTATAGTAATGCCTGCTATTAAAAGAAGAGTGTGATGAATCGCTGCTTGTCTTATTCTGTTGTTTATCAATGCTGGAGGTCACTTTGACTGATTTCACATGCCTGCAGTGCTTGTTGACACCTAAATATAGGCTGCATAATGTAATGTATTGTGAGCGCTACTTAGAACGCGGGAAGCGGAATCCGAATTGATTGACAGGCAGTCTGGCAATAAGAAGCCTGGACCTGACTGCAGTTGCGATCTAACGAACCAATGGCTGCGCGCCCGCAGCCAATGGGGCGGGGTTTTAATGTAGCGCGTGGTAGCTGTGTCAGAGCAACAAAATCCGGAGGGTCTTCTCACAGTCAAAAAGGAAGAAGAGGGTTTTGCCAAAGGTAGGAGCTTTTGTCTTCTGTTCTGAGTGTTTTCCGGGTTCTTCACACTTCAGTTAACCGTAGCGTTCTTTTAAAGTGTGCACTGAAAGAGTGATAATTTATTTAAGAGCAGTTTACGCCACGTTAGTAACGTTAACGTTCCACTACGGGTGAAGAAATTAACGTTACTCTCCGGGACGTTAATTGCACAGCAGCAAACCGGACGAGGGTTACATCATTTAAAGAGTGGGTGTTTGCGACTACGAATCACTTTATTAGCCGTGATTAGCTTGCTAAGTGCGGTGAGCGGCGAGCCTCAAGTTCGCAGCGATAAAGCCTTAATGGATTGACATCAGCGTCCCAAATTGGCCGGGCAGAGTCTCGTTCGCCCGCGGTGAGACGCTCGCTGCGTGCTCACGGCGCAGATAGGCGTTATGAGTGGAATTGAAACCAGAAGAACGACGCGTGTTAACGCTGTAAGATCGTTCTGCAGATGTGACCCGACATGGAGACGCCAGCTCCAGAAGCCCTCCATCCTCAACAGCAGCCGCAGTCAAGACTGCTGCATACGCTCGCTGTAGCTAATGCAATGCGGCACAGGCCAGGTTGTGCATGACTTCTGATTCAAGTGAATATGACTACAGGAAATCTAATCATCTCTAAATGAAAGTTGCATTGATATTAACGTTGTCACTTATTAGAATGACTATAAAAGCTGCAGTATGAGGTGGATTCACGGGGCCTGTCAAGATTACTCATTTATCATAACTTGGGCTCTTAAAACGGAAATATTCCGAGGTGCCATCTCCATCTCGTTCATTTTACATTGTCAGGAAATACACAGCAAGTTGTCATCTGGTAGACTGTATGCTCAGCTGAAGGGAAACTCCCTCTTACAGCTTTTACAGACAGCAGTAGTTCTTAGCAAAGCGGGCGGGAACGCAGCAGTCAGAGGTCATCGGAGTTTGAGAGGAGCTTTCATGGCCTTTATGTGCTTCAAGAGAGAATAGGTGAATATTAAAATTACATCATCAAAAACACGAGTATACACCTTTAGTATCCTAAAGTGTGATTTGTTTATTAGAGTAGTAATTGCATTTTTACATAGTAAAATGTATTAGTACTTTATTTAAAATTGTATATATATATTTTTTTTTCTTTTTTGGTGGTATCGGTTTGAGGCAAAAGTGACTGCATTACTATTGCTATCTACATTTTTTTGTTATTTCCTGTTAGTGAGCTGCGTTGCTAAGTGGCTAACATTAGGCTCCATATATAGTGAGGATTATAAGCCTACATATTGCCTACTTGGGGCTATATACACTATCGAAGCAAGCCTCCAATTTTGGACAGAGTTAACCCTTTCCTTCCCAGCTAAAATCCAACCATGTAGACAATGTCCATGACTCTATGACTTCCTATGAAGTGTGAGGGGTTTTTTGTCTTTCATTGACTAACATTTATTATAAACAGACTGCTACTACCTGCTTATGCTTTCTAAAAGTCTTCAGCACTTTAGGTAGATTATATGTACCATGTTGAGGTAGTATCGTGGTTTCGTCTGCCTGATCTAATTCGTTTTATTTCAGTGTTTCAAAATAAACCAATATTGCCAATTAATCCTTATCACTCCCTGGAAGACAAATCTCACTGCATAAATGGTGTCTTGCTCACAGTTGTATAGCACAGTCTCATTAATTTTCTGTGTTTTTCAGTGGGGTATTTCTGGAACGTTAGCATTTTGCGCTCTTGCACAAAACATGTTAGAATTATTCTGCTTGAGCAGTGGTACAGTAAAGAGCTTCAGGCATGACTCCCTATTTCTGGATGGGGCAGAGGAGGGCAAGATGGGGGTAGGGTGAGGCTGAAGCCTCTGTGACTGAGTCATTGGTTTAGCTAATGATGCAATTAGAGTGCTACATTTTGCATCTCCTGATTAGATCCCTTGCTCACACTGGCTGAATTTGTTTGCCTGAGTTGTTTTTACGGATGCATTTCAAAAGGTAAGGGGCAGTTTTCAGGCAATCATGGTTTCATCAGACAAACACAGATTTCACTGTCATCAGCAGTAAATGTACAGATGTGGCTCTGACAGCTAAACTAATGTGGAACTGAAAGTTACTGGTGATTGTACAATTTGGGACCAAAGCAGGTCAGCAATTGATTCTTTTTGGAATA
Organism: Apistogramma diplotaenia; assembly: GCA_015052665.1. Lineage (NCBI taxonomy): Eukaryota > Metazoa > Chordata > Actinopteri > Cichliformes > Cichlidae > Apistogramma > Apistogramma diplotaenia. The sequence goes on along the minus strand of VOQJ01047367.1, from coordinate 78,793 downwards.
AAATGTGCACAAGTCTTCTTGAAATTCTTTCCTAAAGAAAGTAAAATAATATTGTACTATTTTGGTAAAAAAAAAATTACAGTATATTCACAGAGAATATGACATTGTTTGTTTATAGCAGAGGTCCCCAACCTCCGAGCTGCAGACTGGTACTGGTCCTTGGGTCATTTGGTACTGGGCCACACTGAAAGAACAAATAACTTATTTCTGTTTTATTTATTTTCTGAATCTGAATTATGTTTTATTTTGAAAAATGGACAGATACTCTCCGTTACATCTGCCTATGACTCAGTCTTGACGCATGTTAACATACTTGTCTTGGTCACATGATATGTTACCGCTAAAATGAAACCCACAAGTTTAAGATAATATAAGATAAGATAGAACTTTAATGATCCCACAACAGGGAAATTTGCACATTACTGCAGTGGTACAGAAAAAAAAATTCTATACATAGAGTATATATCTATACATATACACATATGTACACACACATACATGAAAAATAAACACTATATACAGATTTTAAAAAACTATATACATAGTGTTTTCACTGGTTCCTGTGGCAGTCTAATGAACTAGGTTGGCTGACTTACATAACACTTGTATTAAAGCGCTTTAGTGCTCAACTAGAGTAGAAAAGCGCTACATAAGAACTAGCATGTTTACCAGTTGTATTTAGCAACACGAGGGATAGCAGTGAGGTGGACCCAGCCAAGCTGAAGCTGACGTTCTGGTGCACGACACAGCAGCTCTTCAGTTGCTCTCCATGTAAAATCACAACTTTCTGTTACTGTAGGGATACTGACAGTGTATTGTGCGTGCCGGTGGACAAGCTAGCAAAAATGAGTTTTAGAGAAACAAGCTGAAGGTTCACACTGATTCAGTGTTATGGTGAGTTGTATTTTTCATGCTTTTTGTATTTGTAGTGTAGAGAAGATGTTATTCATGTTGTGGTGAGAAGTAACAAGGACGTTGCTAATAAAGTTGCATACGAGCACACAGTGGATTCATGTTTATTATTATATTTAGCAAATATCACAGTTTTGATTGTGGTCGTGTCATTTATTTTGTTGGATTTATCCGTAAAGGCCAGTCTGTGAAAATATAAAAAAAACCCCCAAAAAGTCAGAGGTTAATAATCTTTGAACTCAGCAATTCAAAATTCCTCTTATTATTCTAATGTAATGAATATTTCCCCAAACAAAAGTTTCACTTCTGTGCAGATAGATACACATGCAAGTTTTTCTAGTTGTATTTATTTTAGGTAATGCAGTATTGTCCAGAATGACATCACTGGTGCAGCTAGCAGAAGCAAATGGCCCTGACCCAATGTACAAAAGGGGATTTAGAACTAAAACAGGAACATTATTAGTTCACTGCTCAGTGAAAGATTCCTGATTTGTTTGTATTTACAATGAGCAAACATACAGAAAAGGCCTGATGGTGCAGTCCCATGCTGACCCGCTAGTTGTGCATTAATTGTGTGCTGTTGCTTAAGTACCCACCAATGGAGCACGGATCCCTCTGTTAACATAGCTCTATCCATCTGCTGAAAATGCATCCACTTAGGCCCAGATGGAACAGCTGATTTATGTATCTGCAGCCCTCACTGCATCCTCTGTAAAAACAAAGTGTTGCTGATGAGAGGGAAAAACCAGGGACTTTATTTCCCCACTTCCAGCAAGAGAGGAAGTGACATATACCACTGGGAGAGCACCAAGTCCTTTAACAGCAATCACATACAGTAATGGAAAACCTGAATTAAATTTGGGTGATCTGTATTCCAGGTAATCTTCTCATGCACCTCTGCACCACCACCAACTCTGGCTCTATTTTTTTTTTTCAATTTCACCTTGGAAGTACCATTCAGGAGCACTTGCATTTGCATATCTGCATTTTCTCCACAAATGTCAAACTTGTGTAGTCGTCATTCATTCATTAAATTCTGTCTCAGACTTGACTTTCATGTGGGGGGTCACCACGTGCCAAACTCACCAGGTATGAAAATTACGTTAAAAATTCACAGACGTGTTAGCAATCAGAATGTGACTTGGAGGGAGCAATCTAAAGATGACCTGGAAAGGGGAGCTCAGCCAAGTGTATATCAGGTAAGGTTTTTTTATTCTAATGGGTTGAGTCCCATCTATCTTGACGGTATAGATGGTGTGAAGCTATACGTTAACTGAGCCTTAGAAGTGGATGTGATCATTTATGGATGTAAGAGCAGTCATTCTTCTTTGAAATAACACATTTCTAACTCTCAGAACATGGGAGTTGTTGGTTTACTGCTTTAGCATTTTTACTCATTAGTTTGGATTAAAAAAAACTCAGTTAAAACACCAAAGTTACCCAAGAAACCAAAAATAAGTAACCCATTGAGACATTAGTAAAGCACCTCTCACTGGAGTATCCATGCTTTGTTTTCCAAGATGGTCACTATTAGCCTTTTATAGTATGAAAGTAGCTCACTTGATATTAGCCACTTTGAAGCTAAGCATTTCCATTGACACTACCTTGGTTTTTGAAACGTGATATGATGAAAGATGGGTAGATCACACTGTGAAACTGCACTCTCATAGGCTTATGACTGTGAGTCATTGACCAATCAGCATAACCTCTAATAATCTTTCTTTCTGAAGCTTAGAATGGCCAAGATTTACAAAATGGACTTAATGATTTATATAGTGTGAGCAAAAATTAATGACTGAGCTCATAAACTCACGAGGAAAGTGTTTCCATAGCTCAAGGCTGAGAGCCGTATGTACAAGCTTTTTTACAACCAAAGCTATCATCTTGGCTATAAAAAACCAGCATGTTTAAGGCGCATCTCTTCTCTTAATAAAGCTCTGGTACCAGGTGTTAAAATATAAAAGTATATGAAATGGACCTTTATTCACCTTATGGTTATCCATTAAGAGAATACCCTAACAGACCCTCATAAATTGTCCAGATAATTACCACCCACCCCACCTCCAGTAGCGGAAACATGTGAGTTAACATTTTATAAACTGCCCACCTGGTGGTAAGCAGGGCACCTGGCATGTTCACAAGAGCATCACCCTTCCCCTATGCAGCTGTCTGGCAGAGCTCCAGAGTATCTCACAGAGAGATGCTGACTGCATGAGGTGTAAACGTAGCAACAAGCATGAATCTGTATGTAATCTTAGCTAACCATGATTACAGGTGCTTTTGTTGTTTGTGAAACTGTATAATATAGGTTCTGTAATGCAGTTCCAGGTTATGTGTGTTGACTCTGTGCTGCCCCTCTTTCTGCAAAATGATTCATCTAACAATTTTTATCAATTTTCCAAAGGGTAATTAATGCTGAGGCGTATTATTATTTGTGAGTTACTGAGAGCAGATGAAAATTTATTTAGCAGGCAGATATCCCACCATGCTTGGTGTCATGATTGGAGAGGAGTGAGCCACGAAGCCGTGGTCTGGCTGGAAGGAGAAGCTGGAGATGCCGTGACTGGGCTTTAGCTCAGTGAGAAAGGCCAGGAACAGTGGTGCGCAACAGTGAAGCTGTAGCCGTCCCCTCTGGCTCTGGACAACACAAACACATACACAGGGCAGGAAAAATCTATTAACACATATCTGAAGGAAGCTGGTCTGAACATCACACTGGTGCCAAACAAGCTACAGAGGTACAACACAAGAATATGGAATATTGTTAGGGATTACAAAGGCTGTAAAATCATTATCTATCTATCTATCTATCTATCTATCTATCTATCTATCTATCTATCTATCTATCTATCTATCTATCTATCTATCTATCTATCTATCTATCTATCTATCTATCTATCTATCTATCTATCTATCTATCTAATCTCAAAATGTCATTGTCAGCCTCATTGTGTACTACATTGTAGTACTGTTGGTTTCTATACACTGATACAGTACTGCTGGATATTTCCTTCTCCCAGGAGTCACAAACACATGATGGGATTTGGGATGTGTTCCACTGAAATACCATCATCTCTTTGCCCAACTACCTGCTCAGCCACCTGTTCACTTACGCAGTGCCCAGCACAATCTGTACAGAACAATATCTGAACGAATCAGGGCTTCCCTGTTAACCCTCACCATCATACTAACACTAATAGCAACAACATTTTCCTGTACCCTCACTTCCTGACCCCCACCTACTCTGTCTGCCTCCAGAACTCACTCTTTATCTCTCTTTTTTTAAGAGTAGTCAGGTGGACTGCTTCATAATGTTGTTTAAACATCAATAACTTAAGCGTCTATCCCTGCTTTTTGAGAGCAGTGGTTTTATAGCCCATTGATTTGTGCTAGCATTACTTGCAAATACTATCAGCGAGGTGGGGTCAGCTTCTCAGAAACTGCACTTGTCCGCATTACCTTTTAAAATTCACACTATGTTGAGAGTGGAGCAGGGAGCCTGGTGCATACTAGAGTGCACTGGATTTGATTAATAGTAGTATGTATATTATAACACATTTTTGAGTCTTAAAGGAAAGTGATCCTCTGAAGTTACCAGTCTTTTATAAGGTTAGAGTGTACAGCTGTGGATAAGTGGTTTCATGGCATGCATATTGAGTGGGTGATTGATGTTTGGTTGCAATGTGTAGTTATGGTTTTTTCCTGGTACAGTAAGACAGGATTTACATATGGCTTTCTCATAAAGCTAGTCAGCTGTTCTACTTGTTCTGTGGCCACTTAGTGTCTCGTCACTGAATTGAAAATGAACACAAATTAGATTTCTGCTTCCTCTGACCCACCCAGTGTCATTGTTTCACTGAACGCACACTTACTCAAATGCTGACGGTGCAAAGGGTTTGTGTGTGTGTGTGTGTGTGTGTTCGAAGGAGGGAGGGGCGTTTCCTTTAACGTATCTGCTCTGCTCAGTGACTCCAAGCTCTCACATTTATTCAGTCTCTTCTCTGTCTCCTTCTTTTTCCTTGGTCTCTCTTCTTTGTCCCTGTTCTGTCTGTCCTTTGTCACTTTTTTCCGTCTCATGCTCTCATGTCAGACACACACTCAGGCGCATAATCGTGGTCACACAGGATCTCATATTCACCAGTCTTCTATCATTCCTCCTCCCTCTCCTCTCTCAGTTTTCTGCTCAGTCTCTTGGATTTTGGCTGCTGCTCCTCCATCATAGTTCCCGTGGTCTGCATTTACTCCCTGGTTCTGCTCACTGCGTCAGGAATCAGCAGCAGACTGAGGTGGGTGTTTTAAGAGCATCATCGCTAGGTCTGAGGCTATACATCTTTGGTATCGCTCCCTCTCTCCCCCTTCCTTTCCTCTCACTTTGTTCTGCCAGTGAGAGTCGGGATGATTGTGCTTGTGTGTTCCTGCAGGGGAACAAGTGCTATACTATCTGTATGCAGCAGCGTTTAACAGTGACATAGAATATGCTAGCAAGGTAGCATATCTACCTTTCCAGATCTCTCTGTTTCAGCTCTGTCAATATGGTTGATAATGCTGCTGCTGCTGCTGCTGCTGCATTGAAACCCTCTTTGCATACCTTATTATACTGGCATGCATCTCTCTCTCTCTCTCGTTTCTACTCCATTACTTTCCTTTGTCTGGATGCCATGCTTTATGCATGCTCTGTCCTTTTGAATTCCAGCCAAAGACTTGGCCGTGCTCTAAGATTTATAAAGAACTACCTTAAAATAGTCAGCGTGAAGGACACGGGTGCAGGCTTGCAGTAAAATCCACATAGCGACATGCGCATTCAAAGAGGAGGTTCGATCCCTCGTTACCTTACCTGCCCTGCTGCTGCTGCAGTTCCATCTGTTGCAGTCGCCACAGCGAGCAACACCCTGAAGCGCGGCTTTAACTGTTCTTGCAGTGTTGTGATGCGAGTTGCTGAGAGGTTGTGACAGTCATCTGTGCCCGGCCGAATGTGTTACCATGTTATTTAAATGTGTGTTTGTGTGTGGGTGTTCATGCTGCGGCTGATCGTTGCGGGCCCGCATCTCAACATGCCCGTGTGTGTGTGTGTGTGTGTGAGTTTGCACTCGGTGTACAGTGTGTGTGCTCGCCTGCCCGTGGGCTCCGGTCCAACAAGAAGGCACAGGAGAGGCAGGCTGCAGGGCTTCAGTTTGGTGCAGTAAACTGTTGAATGCTCTGTAACAAGCAGAAAACGCCGGTGTGTCCTTTCACTGGGCAGGTACAGCTGTACTGCAAGAAAACGTGGTTTTATCTGAAATGTCTGCAGTGCGAATGACTGCAATGTGCCCCTGAGTTGGCTCTGACGAGCACAATAAACAATACCACTGAGAATTCTTCACATAAAATCCCTTAAAACAAATGCTGTGTGACATCCATTGACAAAAGAACAGACTGATTACTGTGTTAGCAGAATTGCTTTGATTAAGTGTCATCCTTAATAGTTGTTATGCTAGAATAAAAAGGCATCAGTGCTTCTCTTACAGTGTTCTGCTGTAAATGCAACCTGCTGATTTCAAAGGGAGCCGTTTGGAGTTGTTCTATAAAGAAACAAATTATAACAGAACTGCATAGATCAATAAATCCCTGTGAGGTTTGAACCTTTTAGGCTAATACCTTCCTTTGTACTGAGTTGTAACTATGTGCCAGTGCAGACTGCAGCATCAGAAGCATTCAGAGTGATTCAGGTGTGTAAGGTCTTCAGTCACAGGCTGAAGGCTCACAGTGGTCAGAACTCTCAGCCTTGTCTCCACTGTTGGTCCTGACTCCACGCTTTCCATGCCTTCATCTGCTGGCCGCTCCAGTTGGGCTGTTCTGTAAACTGAGCTCAGTAATCATTCTGCAGTTAAGCTTTAGCAGCCTGTCCAGCATCATTAGCCCTGTTTTGGAACTCCTATGGGGGATCACACTCACACACATGCAGGAGCTCACTTAAGTTTATCACGTTTTTTCTTTACTAGGTGTATTTTCCTCCTCCATAGTTTCTATATTTTTAATCTACTTTTTCTAGGGAAATAGATCTTTATTATGTGAACCTTCATGTATAATTTAGAGTGCTAGTGCATCACAACAGAAACACTTTGTGTAACACTTTGTGACATTATTCAGCAGTTCAGAAGAAGGCAGACCACAAAACTGGTAATAATGTTGTAATAGCAGCCACCCCTGGTGTCTGTTTTACATATAGTTTTCTTAATATAGTTTAAGTCATCATTTGATTGTTTTGGGTTTTTTTGGACAACAGAGAGAAGTTATTTCATACAGATATTAGAGCAAACAGGAGAAACTAGTGTTTTAAGACACACTATATTACTATATTAATATATCACACACATCTAAACTTGAGTTGCATCCCATTCTTATTCCATAGGGTTTAATGTGATGTTGACTACGCTATAACAGCTTCAACTCTTCTGGGAAGGCGTTCCACAAAGTTTAGGAGTGTAAATGGGAATCTTTGGATGCAGCTGATTACCCATGGATTCTGTGAAGTTATCTGTTCTTGAGGTAATCTGAAGGCCACATGAAGTTTAGAGGTCTGTAGTGATTGATTCTATAGAAAGTTGGCAACGTCTGTGCTCTGTACACCACAGTGCGCCAACCCTGCTTTGGCATTTTACATGGCCTTCCACTCTGTGGCGGAGTTGCTGTTGACTGTGAAATACAGAGTAGTCAGACTTGTTGCACAGGTGGCATCCTACCACAGTACCATGCTGGAATTTACTGAGCTGCTAGCGTGGCTCATTCTTTCAGAAATGCATGCCTGGGTACTTGGTCTATATACCTGTGGTCATGGAAGTGATGGGAATACCTGAATTCAGTGTGTGCCAATACTTTTGGCAATATGGTGTATATTGATTATGATGCTTTAACTAAAGCCTTTATAACAAAGCAAAACTGGGGAGGGTTTTAAAACTCAGCATTAGGCCATGTATTGTTGACCATTTTGCCTGCAGCTTTAACTGGGCTGTCTATACAAGCAGTGCTCCTGGTGTCTCAGATAAGACCGATGTGGCTTAGTTCCAGCTGTAGCAGATCACACTAATGCAATTACTGAAGATGATGTACTCTTTGGCTTGTTGATTTTCAGTCCCTGGAGATGTAACTTTTCAGTCTCACCATGGAAACATTTCCCTTCCAAGAAGCTATTTTCCCGGCATTGTGACACACGATATAGAGTTCTTTCATGGTTGATACTAAGAGCCTGTGTTGTGAGCACATCGGCCTAAACTGCTGTTGAATTTTCTCCTTCAGATGTTTTTCATGGGTAGATACATAAAGCCGTGATCCATTAGTGCCCAGTGCTCTTTACTATAGTATGCCTTTGCTCTGTGGCACATATTGTGTGTTTTTAATAAATCACTATATTTTAACTTAATAAATCACTATAATGAGGGAAAATTACCCCAGAAACATTTCCACACAATGCTCAATAACATGTTGACTGACTAATAAAGAGCTTAATTTAGAGGCGTTTGTTGTGAAAGTGTTGCTGTTTAGTGTTGTTGGTAAAAGCACAGAAATGGTCTCACAACACTGAAAAGGGATGGAGGCACCTTCAAATTGATAACCTCAGGAGGACTGGGCCCTAATTTAATCATTATTCATCATTTGTGTAGCTCCGTTGTGGTAATGGGGTTTACTCTTGTTTTTAACCTGTTATTGTGTTCTAGTGCTGATATTTTTTTAATGATGGACAAGAATGTGGAGAAGAATTACTTTAACAAATATAATTTAAATGTATGCCGTAATGACACAGTGACAATTACAGTAATATTTAGTATCTATCTCTTCCTGCTTTAACCCCTTAACCCCGGGTCCCGACCTTTGCACTCTGTATATGATTTAAAGTTAGTGTAACACATGTTTTCACACGTATTTTTCCCGTGTGAAAACTGAACTCTAAATGTGTGAAGTTGTCTTTGCTTTATGTTTTTACTGGACATTGTAATATGTAGACCTGCTTTGGCTGACGACTTCAAAGCAAACTGGCAATGCATAACAATAGCCATCATGCATTTCATCAGTTGTGATAAATTTAGCCTACTCCATCCATCCATCCATCCATCCATCCATCCATCCATCCATCCATCCATCCATCCATCCATCCATCCATTCTGTTCCACTTATCCAACTCAGGTCATTCAGAGTCAGGGAGGGGGTGGTGTTGGGGTGAAGGTATCCCAGCTGCCGTAGCACGAAACACACCCAGAAGGACAGATCCATTTACACTCACATGTACATTTATGGGCAATTTAGAATCCCTAATTAACCTAACCCAGCTAACTTCAAATCTCTGCGCCAGGAAGCCGGAGAACCCGGATGGCGGTCTAAAAATAGTATGGGTCCATAGCCTGAACCCAATAAGTGAAGCTTATTTTCTCTGAAGCTTTTATTTCATAAAACGCATCATGTATTGAAGGAGGTCCGCCTCTGCAATAAAGCGAGAAAATCTTCTTTCACGGCACAGACCAGAATAGTTTGCACACATTTGCACACATGCAAACTGCTTTGGGGTCATGCTTTTCATTTTCTCTGCCTCATGTTCCTCTGATTCGTGGTCTTAGATCTCGTGCACCCCCCATGAATTATGCTGCCATGTTCCTTTGGTACGAGTTTAATGTTCATCTGGGATGATTTGTGAGTGTAGATGCATTTGACAAAAACTTGACCACATTTTTCATATGTTGCAACACTGTGCTGACACTTTGTGTGAATTATGGAAACAATATTACAGGTGTGAATAATGACTTCACTGTTGTGTGTTATAAGACGCTGCTGAGCCTATATGTGCTGCAAATACGAAAGTCTCAACATGAATTAAGTGTCATCTGCACATGTTAGTGCACGTGACAGTCTTTGGGACATTAGGGGAAGTGTTGGGTGAGCAGTTACATCCAGTGGCGTCCCCTCTCTTTTTTCTGTATAAATGCCCCACCCAGGTCTTCTGGTAAGTGGAGACAGTGTCCACTCTCCACTCACCAGTGGAGACAGGTCACTGCCTATTTTGTAGTAAAAACAAAATGAGCAAAAAACAACAACAAACCAGTCTAAAAGATTCAGAAGAATTAGCTGAGAGGGATAGCAATAGGCATTGTTACTCATTTGTTAACTCTCTTCAAAAAAAAAAGTTATGCTGTAACAAAATTATATTTTGTAAAGTCTTTTGAACTCTGACAGTTTCCATGGGAAATGATGCCCAAGAGGGGCAGTTTAATGCTGGGTGACTACAATCTGCATCTCTGCACACTAAGAAACCTGCCTGCCTTTCTCAGTAACTGCTGGTAGAGACAACATCATTGTTTCCAACATATGGGCTTTCCTTGGGTCGGGACTCATTGTATTATTATTATTTTTTATTATTATCACTTTTTTTCATTACTTTGTGAGGATTATACCATCCTCATCTTACTAGTCAACTGCCCTGCTCACTCTTAGTTTAAAAGTAAACAGCTGGATCATAGCTAGCTGCTGTTGTAGAGCTCCTTTATATCTTTGCATTAAAATGTAGTATTGGCAGCTGATCAGATTGATAACACCTGGATTATAATGCTTTTCTTGTCTACACACATCTGTGTTCTAAGTGTTCACCTCAGTTAGCAAGTGGACCCGTCATTTAGTGATTGCTAGTGCTACCGAGTTGCTGCACGCTGAGTTGTCACAAAGCGCTATGCAACTGAAGTATTTGTAAAGGGGGAATGTGTAAATATAAATTTACAGTAATCTATTCAAGGAAGCATGTGTGCCACTTTTTTGCAGCACACATTTACTTCCTGCCACAAAACAAGCTTAATCTGACATCTGACATCTGCTATGGGGGTGGTCAACAGTTAAAATGTTTTAACCAACCGTGCCATCCACTCCCGTTAATTGCACCAGGCTGATTTTTTAAATGTATTTTTTGGTTAGAACCCTGAATAGAAACATATCAAATGTTTAAACTGAGATAAATTCCAGCCACCTGCAACCCTGAAAAGAACCCATTTGTGATCATGACTGAGAAATGCCGTCATCTTCTCTGGGTCAGAGTTCATTAAAAATGGACTAAGGCAGGTGTAGAAGGGCTCTCAGGTCAGACAAATTTTAGCTTTTTTCTGGAAAACATGGACGCTCTGTCCTTCAGACTAAAGAAGGTAGGGACCATCTGGCTTATCAGCAGTCACTTCAGAAGCCTGCATGTCTGATGGTTGGGATGGAATTGGCACCTTGCACATCTGGAAAGGCAATATCAGTGCTGAAGGTATTCACAGGTTTTAGACATACGCTCCCATCCAGACAGTGTCTTTCAGGGACGGCCAGGACAATGTTAAACCAAGTACTGCATCTTTTACAACAGCATGGCTTCATCGATGAAGAGTCCAGGTGTTCTTCTACTGTAAAGCCATGTAGTTTTCACCACCTGAAAACATTTGGTGCATCATAAAACAAAAAATGCTAAAACACAGGAGGGCTGAGCTGCTAGAATCCTGTATCAGACAAGAACGGGACAACATTCTTCTCCCAAAGGTCCAGCAGCTGCTTTTCTCATTTCACAGATGTTTGCTGACTGTTGTTAAAAGGAGTAGTAAACAGGAACCCACGCGCAAGATTTGGGCTGTCAACATACCGTAATAGAACACAGCAGGGTGTTCTGCTGCTGACCTGCATGTTAGCTGTGTGGTCTAGTCTCAGGCTTAATGTGTGTTGTGAAACTTGCAGTGCAGTGATGAATATTCAACCTCGATGATGCATATTACAAATTTGTTATATTTTAAGAATTTCTTTCACAAACAAGTGGCATTTTATATAGTAGGAAATTTACTTTTATTTTCAATGAACTCTCATGCTCCGTTTACTCAGTCACAGAGGGCGAAGTCACACAAATGCTGCATCAAACAAAGGTACATTTTACATAGTAAATATATCACAAAGGGTTGTTTTAAATGAGCAGTGAAATAACGTGACGGGAGGAAGCGACAGCTCAGGAACACATGCAGAAAAAAGGCTAAGATGAAAGCATTGAAAACATAAAACTGAATTCTTGTCCCTTGTCATGTCTTTCTGCATAAGCTCATCTAAAAGGCATCAAACTGCTACCAGTGAAAAGCTTGCAGACTCTAATGGCACTGCAGACCATTATCAGAAATAATTGCTTAATATCCAGCACAAGCCATGTCTGCAAACTGCCTTTTAAATCTGTTAAATAGTCCAATCACTCAGTCAGTGATGGGAAACGAAGTAAAACGGGCTCAGATGAGAAATGAAGGTTCGGTGGGTTTTCCTGTTGTTTTTATCCGCAGCAGCGATCAGATGCCTGTCAGGCCACATCAGCTCTCCTGGAACAGATATGTTTAATTGTTGTGGGTGTATTGATATTAGTCAAATCCCTTAATGAAAACATTCACACTTGGGATTCGTGCAAACATTTACCAGCTGACCCGAGGCAGATGCACACAGTTATTGTTGCAGCACTGCTGTTAGCAGCTTTTCACATCTTCTCGGTAGCTGTGAGCCTCACGTTTTGCCAAGGTTAATGTACAGATGGCGCATGGAGTCACCGTAACACCTGGACACATCGCACTGACACACACGATCAAAACAAGCGCTGTTACATTAATACACATAGAAGCCTCCTCTTCTTAGAGCGAAGCTGCCTCGGGGACTCTGTTAGTAAACAAACATTTGAACCTGTACGATTATTGTCTCTGACACAGACTGTGGGCAGGCCAGCGGCGTTCATACGGACCTGAATAAACAGCGTGCCGTTAACCCTTTATGCCTGAGGAAACCTGGCGATATTCTCATGCTTCACCGGGCAAACACTAAGGGTTTGGGGAGGTAGTCTGATGTAATGCGAGTGTAAGAGAAACATGGATAAATAGAAATAGAAATGTTTGTTTCACCATAGTCAGATGAATCTATACACTATGATATAGTCATTATGTGGGCACTTGCTTGTAGCCATTAAGGTTGTCCTATTTTCAGCAGAAGGCTCAGTGTGTTTCATGTGCTCGCTGCACTGCATCTCTTATGCTGGTATTTGAATCTGTTTGAAAGCAATTTTCAGCTCTAATAAGAAAAAAACAAACCAGCTGCTAGTTGCTTTAGTTACATGAGCTTTGTGTTTGCAATGTCTATTCAGTTATTCTGCATTTTGACTAACTTTATTCAGCAATTAGTTTCAGTGCCCTGTGGAGCACAAATGCAAGAGTCACAAAGTGAGTGATTATTCCACTCTGAAGCCACTGTAAAGAGCAGCATGCTGTTATAAAAGAGCAGCTGCCCAAGTGTCCTAAGGTGGTGTTTGTGTGCATAAAGTGACCCTGCTAAGTCATCCATGATTGTATCAGCACACATGTATGTGATCACAGGGATGAAAGCTTGTGCACTTCCTGCTTATATAGAGGAAGAGTATATCTCTGCATATATCTCTGCATCCGATTCCAGGGTCACAGTGATGGATCAGAGAGGCTGTAATGCTGCAAACTGTCACTGTCTCCCAGCTAACCTCTGCAACCTCACTCAGCTGGCATTTAAAGTCTGTTTGAATCACACGTCAGACAGGCAGATTGTCTGTGTTGCACAGATCTTCAGGGCTTTACTGCTGTGTCAAAGACACAAAATAGTACCCAGTTGGACGTAAATAGTCCAAATTGTCTGAATCTGCCAACTTGTTTCCTGCATGTTTCCAACATGACATGATTTTGTAATTTCACTTTTAAAATGTCTCCCATGGCTCCTCTGGATCATCTAGATGGTTGTTGGCAAACTTCAAACAGGCCTGGAAATGTGCTGGCGTAATCAGGGGGACCCCTAGTGTGTTAATGACAGTAATCTTTGAGACTGTGGTCGCAGCTCTCTTCAGGTCATTAACGATGTCCTTCCGTGTAGTTCTGGACTGATTCATGACCTTTCTCAGGATTATCCTTACCCCCCGATCGTGCATGGAGCCCCAGACCGAGTAAGATGGACATTTTCTAATAATTGTGCCAACAGTTGTTACCTTCTCACCAAGCTTCTTGCCTATTGTCCTGTAGCCCATTCAGCTCTGCTCAGGTCTGCAGATCTTAGATAGCTCTGTAGTCTCAGCCATGGTGGTAAGGCTGGAGTGTGATTGATTGGAGCAGCCTTCTAGCCAGCGGTTGATCGGCCGGCGTTGCGCCTTGCTGAGCCGCCGGCTCAGCGGTTAGCATTAGCATGCTATTAGCATTAGCATGCTAATGCTAACACCCCGCTCGCACACGCCGTGCTGAAATTTTTTTCTGGCTAGAAGCCTGTTGGAGTGTGATTGATTGATTGATTGATTGATTGATTGAAATTTGTTTCAGTTTAGTTTTTATTCATTCCAGTATTGGTTTTAGTCTTTTTAATTATTACTAGTTAATTACTACACTTGAGTGTATTTGTCAGGGGCCTTAGTTAGCTACACTAGCCTTTACTACAGCTAAATTCTACTTGTTCAACACTAACAGTAATGATTACAGCAGCCATATAAACTCAGTATTTGCACCTGGAACAAGTTCAAACTCTTAATCTAAATTATATTAGTGACATTAAACATCAGCCACTGTCAGTCATCATCATCGTCCTGCTGCTGCTGCTGTGGATTCGCCTCCCTCAGGTGTGCTTCACTGCTGCAGAGAGGGGGCGTTCGCGTCAGCCTGTGGCTGAGTTCACAAGGATCTGACAAATTTAAAGATACATGCATATTAAGCCAGCAGTTAGATGTACAAACACACAGTCTTTGCTTTAGGTTGTGCATACACATCCACTGTAGGTGTATTAAATGTACCCCCCAATCCCAAATTGATATTAAGGGAAACACTGTGAACTCTGTGAAGAAACGCATGAAACACAGGAAATACTCACATTACAGTTTACTATATAAAATGTGTGTGTTTGACCTGATTTGTTCAGCATTGTTTACTACAGTGTGAGATTTTCTTGGTTCTGACCCCAACAGTCGCTGTCTGAATAATCTGTTTATGTCAACATACACGGAGAGCAAATTCAAGCGTGCGAGTTCCACCCATTAACTTCTTGGAATGGCATGCCCAGTTGATTTTGGCTTTAAAGCAGGGCAGATGTGATTTTAAATTAATCCCGTATGATATCACACTGCCCATTTGCTCTGCTCACACTGTACTGCCATGGGGAGCTCACACTGAGCACAAGTGTTTCCTCTGTGATCATAAACTTGGTTAACTTTAACGTTAAGGGTTGTTAATTTTCTCAAACCTCATCAGTGACAGAAAATCACACTTGTTGCTACTGTATCTACAGTCTGTCACATAACGTGTGCAGTAGGATCTGTGTGTGTCTGAGTGTATTGCTTATCCTTGTCACTTTTACCACACTGAGTGGGCAAAGTAGCATGGTCTGTGTGAATGAGAAGTGTTGATGAGTGGGTGGTTATACTGTATGTGTAATGTGCAAGTTTGTCTCAGTGCCTTAGGACAATACTGTGATAAACCAGCATCTTAATACCTATGTATTAAGATGCTGTAGCAAGAGTGTGATTAGAGCTGAGTGGCTAAAAAAAAAGAAGTAATATCTCAGTTTGAGGAAGGGAAGTAGTAATATCTAATACAATAAAGTATAAATCTGTATTTATTTATAAATACAAACACAAAACAACAGTTTTATACTTTTAAAATATGCACAGAAGTGTGAAATATAGGAAAAGATGTGACAACTATCACCTTTGCAGGCGCACCCACACTCTGTGTGATATTGGAGCTTTGTTGTGGGAAGTGAGCTCCTTACTGAGTATGTGAGAAGTAATGTTAACAGGTCGTAGCTGCAGCCACTGTCAGGTGGCACCAAAAGGTCTAAAATCAACTCCATGACTCTAAAATCAAGTGTCTAGATTGATGCAAGTTCCAGAATGACAGTTATCCAGATGTCACGTGTCATGTTTTCCTGTAGCAGAAAAATAAAAAAAGGCTGATATCATTCACGGTGTCTTTCTGTAATACTTGACAATAAACTAGACTTGGGGCTAGAGCCATTTCTATTTCCTAAATCTGCCAAGGTCCTTGAATATATGCCAGACAATGCTTTTTGAGTCTGTGGTGGCTCGTACCATCCTCTACCCTCAGACACAGGACATCATTCCCACCCGTCACCATCAAAATCTAGATGGATGCCTGGATTATTTTCACTTTCATTATCTTATATGTATTGTACATAATATTGTTTATTTTAACGCATTTAATTTTATTTGTTTGTATATTTCAAATTCATTTTTGAGCCACACTAATAAATGTAATTTCCCGGCTGGGATTAATAAAGTATTCTGATTCTGATCTGTACAGAGTACCCATATTTGGACAAGAGGCTGGACAAGCTGCATCATTAAACCACAGGGATGCAACAGACACATGTCTGCTAATTAGTGTTCAGCAGCAGGCTTATAAAATACTGGAAGTAATAATCTAAACTGAAGCAGAAAACTTCTTGGACTAGCTGCCGTATGTAGAAGCCATAATACCTGTCAGATAAGTCCAGTGAAAATCATCCAAAAGGCACAAACACAGCAGAGCAGCAATTCTAATAAGAGGAGGCGACACCTAGCAGACACCATATAGCTGCTGCTGCCTGTGTCAGGATCAGCCAAAGTGTCCACTCCGCAGTGCAGTTAGTGCTCCTTTGAAGACAAAGGTTATGATCTTGCTAGCAAAAGGACAAATGTCTCATATTTTCCTCTTTTCCTCGTGCTGTGGGACACACAGTGGAATAAATCGACGATGCTGGCAGGTTAAAATAGTACATGAATTAGAACTTTATGTTTGCTTCTTTCACGAATAGTGTTTGTATGACAGCGTGTGTGTGTGTGTGTGTGTGTGTGTGTGTAGGTTCTCAGTCAACCAAGTGATGGTTGCCTTGAGTGCTCAAAAAGAAGGCGACTTCTTCTTTAGTTCTTAAGCAGCTGGTGGAGAGTCCCGGGTATTTGACCCACAGTGGGGTCCATCCCCACTCATGCCTTACCTCGGGTCATCTTAATAGGTCACCTCCTGATGGTGGAGATGAGCAGTGTCTTACAGAGGTTTCCCACTTTGTGATGGTAATGGCCCACGCTTTTTTTCACACCTTGGCTCATGTGATGCAAAACAGAATTCCAGTTAACTTAGTTTTAATCACTCAAGAGTAATATGCTGTTATTGAACACACAAAATATTTTCATATACTCAGTATATTTTTCATATTTATTTTTGCTTGTTCTTTAAAGGTTTCCAGCCAAACATTTTTAGTGTCTTAAACCGTGTTATGAGCTTATTTTGCTTCAAACTTTAAAAGCTAACACATGCATGCTGTCAGAGCTCTGTACTTGACAATAGCGAGCAGAAGCTGGGCTGCATCACAGTTAAGGGGGAGGTGTGTGGACGCTCTGCTTCCTGTGCAAAGCTGAACCATAACCAAAACAAACTAACACCTTAGCAGGACTTGACATGAAATGTGTGAAAAACCACATTTAGAGTCATTTGAAATGTTAAAGTTAATGCAAGATAATATCACAGGGCCGTCTCCTTCCTCTTTGTTCACTTCTTCTGTGCCCTCGCACTGGTTAGACTGATGCATCTGCTTCCACTAAAGTGGCAGCAAGATGCCGCGCTGAACCCCCTGATTACTTGGCCATTGCAGCAGGATTGGTAACTCATTGGTACTGACTTCAGGTCACAGAGCCAAATTAAAGTCATGGAACTATTACAAATGGCACAGAAAGCAGGTCATAACTTTATGTGGCGAATGAGCTAATATTTTGATAGAATAGACTGTGTAGAAAACATGAATGAAGACTCCAGACATTTGATCCATAACCTCCATGTAACACTTTCCTTATGAGTTCATGATCTCAGCTGCTAGTTTCCAGTCTCATGTATGACGTGAAGTGTAACACTGTTCCTGTTGTAGTTAAGTTGAGGCTTCATCTCAAACTTCCGCTTCAGGCCACGCCCCCTACTTCTGGCTGTGAATTGGCATTAAAAATCTAGTACAATTTCCCCCTTTAAGTTGCTTTTTTAACATTTCGCTTTCTCCTCCAATTAGCACGGTTAAGCAGAAGGTCAAAAAGTAACTTAAAGGGCCAAATTCTACTATATTTCTAACACGGGGGCCGGGAGTTTGAGATAGCCGGTCTAAATAATTACCATTAGCTTGCTAAATGCTGCATTCATCATGTCACAGAGCGCCGGTTCCTTCCACGAATGGGTTCCAGATATCAACAGATCAGCACTTGTTTAAAGCACTTCCGACATTGAAATGTCTGTCGTCACATTGTTAGCATGAACTATCATGTTTTTAATGCAAACCGCTAACTACAACAGGAGCTGTTGTCATTTTGCTGGGCACTGTAGTTATTTCTCCAAAAGTGCAAAATCGTCCTTTCAGCTCCCTTTTTCCTCCGCTCCCCCCTCGGTTTCACGCTGGTCACCAGTTTGCTTTCTGTAGCCGTCGGGGAATCGTGCGTGCACAGTGCGAACAAAGCTGGCCGTGCCCGGTGGTCGATTGCAAATCATGGTGAAATAATACTATAATGCAGCGATCTAGCCAGAGGAAAAAAATAAGTCTGGTATCGGCGTTGGGGTGGAGTGCGCGTGGTGCGTTCATGCTCGCTAACTGCATTGATAACAAAGAGTTACAGTATGAACCAGTGAGATGAACCGCTGGCTCGAACCCTGGTTTGTTTGTGAGGAGCTGAAATGAGCTTCAATCAGGAAAGACAGACGAGAGGAGGAAAGGAGAACCTAGCATGACTGTAAATAACAGCAGCATGCTAAAGCATAATGCAACTAATGCAAAGAAATTCCATAATTAATATCTAGTTATTTTAGCTTACAGTTCATTAATTTAACACTCGTCTTGGATCAGTTCTTGGCCTTAGCAGATTCCCTCAGCTGCGTTATCAGATCAGAACTGGAGAGCATTGGACTGAACGTGTCACATTATTTTACTGTATTCAGTTAAACTTCCAGCCACGAGAGCAGCATGTGAGCTGTGGAGCTCTGCTACAAACCTAAAAAAACATCTAGTCTAATAATAGTTTTTGTTTTGTTGATTTTTTTTTACCATGTTATGAAAGACTCGGTGTTCTGGTGTTGTGTGCTTGACAGTAGCCAAGTTAGTGTAAATCATTAGCATAGGACACATCAGGAGTGGGAAGAGTGATCCACAACACTGCCGACCTTTTCTCTGGTGTCTCATCAGCTTTCCCCACAATCTCTGCTCAACGGCACTTTTCTCTTCGATTCTCATTTCCCCTCCTCTTTTCCTCTTTTCCAATTGCTGATTGTCAGGCAGTGTTTTTCCTGCTCTCTCCGATTCCCCAGAAGGTGTTTGTGTGTGCGCGTTGCTTTCTAATCGCTGCAGGCCTGCTCCTCCTGGGGCCGCTCAGAGTCTGTTCAGCCACTTGCTGCATTTGCGCCAGATTTCATTTGGAACTCTGGACCAGACTCGCTCTGTTTTCCCTGTCAGTTAGAAAAAGCATCCGTCAGAGTGGTGTGGTGGCTCCCAGAGGGAGACCGTTTATTCCTCTGCGGCTAGAAAATACAAAACCAGAGGTATCGAGGGCTTTTATATGTGATGACTCGAGATATTGGTGTATATGTCCATTATGAGAACTGCGTTTGTTCTCGCCATAGTTTGTCTAGTAGAGCATTGGTTGGACACTGGGGAAGACATTAAGAAATGCATAAACGACTGAATTATTTAAGTTGATTTCAATTAGCATCATAATCGTATAAATGGAAAATTTAATAAGGGGAAGCTGAATACTGAGCAGCTTTTATCAGCTACTTTATCTGCATAGGCTACAAAGAGTCCAGCAGACAATTTAAATACAACCATTGTTGTGTTTAGTATAGTTGTTATAGATGTTACCTTTTAACGTCAGCACTGAGCATTTCAGATTCGTCCTCCCTGCTTTTACATTTGAGGGAAGGCTGTTACAGTGTTTCCAGTTTTCAGCTCAGACAGAGCCCGAAGCCGCAGCTCTATCTATCATTTATCCAGGCACACTAAGTCTGCTCTCTGCTCGGACAAAGCTGATGCAATATTTAATTTGAAAAAGGTATGGTGGCTTTTTTTTTGGCTGCATCAGCAAAAAGCAAGGCCATTAGGTGTGCCAATGAGTGTGCACAAAATATTGTAGTAGACTGCACATGCAGGTGAATTCTTCTTTAACTCACCAGCCGCCGTCCTCGTGGTCTTTCCAAACAACTGCTCATGTGCAGCATTGATCACCTCCTCCCATTCTGTGTCCCTCTACACAGCTATGTGTGTGTGTCCACTTAATGCTTCTGCTCACCTATGCAGAACTAAATATTGAGCTCTCCTGTACAGTCTGCTCATGCCCATGTGTCAATACATGTGCACCGATGCAGACAGCACTGATACTGACTGAGTACTTGAGCAAGAATACACAGAAATCCCCAACAAACAGGGCAGGCTGTGCAGAGTGAATAGATGTTATAAACATATTGGACTCTGGATTATAAAAGCATAGAGCAAATCAATTGAGCCTTCCAAGGCAAACACAACCAAACCTCCCAGAAGAGCAAGGACACGGTTCACGTTAATGTGTGTGTGGGTTGTGGTCTGACACGGGATAACAGTTTTCCAGCCTCCAGTTCTCCTGTCTTGGTCCAGTCTGTTTGGGCACTTGTGCATCAAATATCAAATCTAAGCTGGCACAAAATAGAGGCGTTTCCTCAGATCACACTGGGCTCTCCAAGCCTGGGTTTGATTTCTTCTTTTCTTTTTTTGCCTGTAGAGGGAGAGCTGGGATGGCTCGGGAACAATGGAAATATGGTTTTGTGTTTCTGCTGCAGTGCTCTTGACTGTGCTCCTGGTTCACTGCAGCATGTTCTCTCCCTGCAGTGCTAACAAGTGTTTCATTACAGGTTCACAGGCCCAAGTTAGCAGTGCAGTCCCTTCGCCAACCAGCCTCGCACAATCGTGGTCATTCTTCTCATACTCACAGATGGTCTGTAAACCTGACTCGTGTTTGTAGTGGATAGTATCTCTGTGGGAGCTTATGTAGCACTATGCTTTAATGTTGGGGATAGCTACAAGTCAGCACAACAGAATGTTAATGTTGAGCTGGGACATACAAGGTGCTGATTCATCTTCATGCTGAGAGTGATAAAGGCAGCGTGGGACTATAGATCTCATAGTGGCATGAATACATGAATTACTGCATGGACATTTATGTTTAATTACAGTGATGAAAACATGATACTCGACCTCATTTTCCCTCTGTTTTCTTTTTGTTACCTGAGTTTCAGGAAAGTGTTTGGTTTGGCTTTTGTCACAATGTTCCTGCATATGTTGTTAGAGTTAAACACCGTGTAACAAGTGAGCTGCAGTGAGAAGGAAACTAAGGAAACTCCCCCAGTGAAAGAGAAGGAGTTAAGTTAGTTGACTTTTGCTGTAAATAAAACTCAGCACCCTGTATAGCATCAAAAATGATTTTGATAACTTGACTGTATAACGCCCTACATTAGATGTTTGCCTCTGAGCCCAGTCACAGCAGCTGATGATGGGCAGGGCTTAAAGTTTAACTATAATATGTGGCGAATGTCTGCGTGGACAACAGCTGCAGCTGTGCTAGAGTTTAATGACTCCTGACAGCACAGCTCTCAGTTGCTCTTTTAACTACTTTTAACTGGGGGGGGGTTTGTATCTGAGGTTTGCTGTATAAATAGGATATTTATGTAAATTGCTTTGGCTTTTTTTTCCTCCGTTGGCAGGCGGTGACCTGCGCTGTTTCTGTAATCAAGAGCCCTCCACAGCTTAACAGAGAGGGCGTTTCTGAAATCATAAACTGTCTTTGTGGTGATTAGAGCAAGGATGAAGCGCTAGCACGAGTCCACGTCTTTAATTTGGGTTTGACTTTCATCCTTTGATGAATATCATTGAAGAAGAAGAAGAAGAAGAAGAAGGAGATTCCATCTTAATCCTCTTTGTAGCCTGGTGGAGAACAAGGTTAGGTTAGCTTTCTTCTCTCTCTGCCTGACTGATCGCCCATGTAGGATATCCCCGGCAGTTCTCATCTGTTAGCCTGTCTTCCTCTTCCGCAGCCATCTGCTCAATTCTCTGTGTGTGTGTGTGTTTTCTACAGCTGTCAACATACTAGACAGAACTATACTGTGCTTTCCAGGCCAGCAATGCCTGCCTGCTCGCCTGCTCACGTAAGCCCCGTCTCAAGAGGGAATTCACTCAGGCTGGATGTAGGTGGATTTATGGATGGAAAGCATGAAGAGCTGCCTTTTGTGACTCAATTTTGCATTTTGTTTGGAAAAGACTGGTGTGTGAGGCAAGCTTAAGAGAGGCCATGTAGATAGATATCTGTCACGAGAGGCTCCATTTCCCATTTCAGCAAGTCTCTAACCACACCTCTCTAATATTAATATTCACCAGTTAAAAAATCCTAAAAAATTTGTCACATAATAATAGGGGGTGCTTATCAGCCGATTATCAGTACCAGACAGTATCGGCCACATTTACTGATATTGGCAAATAAGATGGAATTTATTAATGTCAGTGGCTTTAAGAAAGTTCTATTTTATAAAGATTTTATTGATTCTTTGTAACAAAAAGAGTAATAAATAATGATAAAAAGACTTAAAATATTGGCCTTGACTATCAGCCAAATTGTTAAATATTAGCATCAGCTCAGAAATGCACATTAGCTGCATCCCGACATAATAAGAGCACTTTTTTTCAAAATAATCCTTTAATTTATTGGGATGCTGAGTCTGTGATCTGTGTTGGGATATTTGATAGTTTTGTATCAATCTGCTGAAAGTTGCAGTAATTTAACAAAGCAACTATTTATCAGAAATCAGATGCTTCTGTTACATTTCATATGTTTATGAATTAAGTTTCTTTTATTTAAGATAGCATGAGCTGAACATAACACGAAGGTTCCCTCATCAAGTCTGAGCGCTTTAAAAAGCAAAAGCAAAATAATTATTAAACCACTACTTGTAGAAATAATTGTAGAAACGCAGAACTATCTATAAAAGATCCATCTGTTGATCCGTTTTTACTGCCACGGTCAGGTTGTTGTGGTAGCAGACTGAGCAGGGCTTTCCAGATGTTCCCCAACAATATTTTCCATTTTCTTTTGCAATGTCAGAGCAGCTGGTTCTCTGCCAGCCTCTGAAAGGACACTAACAACAGACGTCCTGATCAGATGTCAGAGCATAAATAAGTAATCCACAATTTATCAATTTATCACAATAAAACAAGATTATTTTTTAAACTGCATTTGCATGTTATCTTACTAAAGACTAAATGCTATGGACATCTATTTATGTTTTGTGTGTCTGAAAGAATAAATATTTTGGCCAAATATTGGTATCTTATATCTGTCAGGCTCACAGAGCAACTCACAACAAGCTGCTGTTATGAGACTTTGCCCACAACAGCAGTGGAGGCGCAATACAATTATTGTGATAGTATTTTTGTTTTAGGGTCTTTATCTTACAATCAAAAGCACCTTGAGCACAGCTGTTTGTTGTGATTTGGCGCTGAATAAATAAAATTGAATTGAATATATAGGAATAGGCAATGTGGGCATTACCATTATCTTTCAACTCCGATAATGTATGAATGCAGTTAATAACCTCTGTGATTACCTTTCCCTGCTGTTTGCCTCTGTGAGCATCTTCTTCACCACAGGTTGCTCAACTTAACTGACATGCGAATGTGCCCGGAGTGCTCGTTTTAATAGAAGCATCCACACCGCAGTGCATTGGAAAAGTATTGCACGAGGAAGCCTTAAGACCTATTGCTGTATCCATAGTCTGCCCTGCCCCCGCTGTAAACATCATTTGGAAAACGCATAACTATTGATACTTCAGGCTGTGTTGAGATCACCATCAAACGCTGCGTCGAAACGCACGGGGCTGCATCAGTGTGGGTGTGCTGCTGCAGGGTACCAGCGAAAAGATAAAATACAAACTAGGAAGTCCATTTTATTTGTTCACAATGCACCTTGTTGTAACACACTCAGTGTAAAGAGAAGTTTTATCAGGAGTGTATTCGAGTGTGAATGTGGGAGAAAGGACCTGACAGCAGGCAGTCAGTAGTTTTTGTTCCCACGGTTGTTTTCATTTTCTAATGTCGCATCTTAAGTCAAGATGCTTTTTTCTACAATATCGCCTCCTTTACTCCTTTACGCACTTTCCTCGTCTGCAGTTTTAATCTGCAAAGTGCATCTTGGCCCATTAGTGCAGTAAATCTGAGCCCTCTACCTCGAGCCAGGATGAATCTGTAGTGTACTGCATTGCTGCAGTCAGCAGCAGCATCCTCTCCGACTGCAGCTCTCTACAGGCATCTCTGAGAGCCTGCTGCATTGCTCTACGATATGTCACAGTCACACAGTAAAAGTCTTTTCTAAATAGGTTCGATAAATGATAAATGTTAAAACTGCAGACAGGGCCGCAGCAGCACTGGCTGTTTCTCTTTATTTGTGGTAGCTGGACAAAGCAAAGCTGTAATTTCTGTCCCACTCTTCCCTCAACATCACTGCATACATGTTGGTTTGCTGATGAAATGGGGCTTTACATTAAAATGTGCAGGGTTAACATCTTCAGCTGTTACACAGCTGGCATGCATGAGTTATGTGCTATTATGTGTTATTATGATTGTTGCTATAATTGTGTCTGGTTCAGATCATTGGCATCTTCCTGTTGTTGGCGTTCAATATTTGATTACTTCTGTAATTGCCTGTCTTTTTATACTGGACTTGATGATTGGTTGTATGTGCCGAAGCACTCAGAGATCAAAGAATAAACTGCAGCATTACTTTATTTTTGCTTTACCTGAGCAAAGCTTTAAAGGTTAATTGAGTTGTGAATGTTTTGCTCTCGTCCTAACGGACATTTGTTACTCTGCACTTGTATACAGCTCAGACTCTTTGAGCATGGAAGATTACTTGTATTAATATTTGTTTTTAACTGCAGTGACTGTTATAGTAAGAGTTATGACCTGTGAGATGCAACAAACAAACAGAAAATTGTTCAGCTACACGCTGAACCTTGACCTTTGTCTACATCGTGCTTGATGATGGCGCTACATGGAAAACTCAGCTCACACTGATTAATTAGAGCCCTTCTTCAGTTTCCTGCTATTGTATGTAATGTAAAATCCAAGCTGCTTTCAAAGAAGCTGTTTGATGTAAAGGTTAGAGTGGAAAACTGAAAATGCATCTGTACACAGTGCAAAATATAATATTTATACTTTATTACTGATTTGGTCCTGTGGTGAGGCGTTTCACAGCCTACCTTTAGCCCTGTCTTTCCTTGGAAATACAAATGTTGATGACTTGCGGCGTGTTTGTATTAGCTGTCAGTCTGACTCAATCAGAAAATAAAAACATCCTGAATCCTACTCGAAGCAAATTGGCTTTTTTTCCTGCATGCAACCCACAGTGTCCTCTGATCCACATCAGTGAAAGATGATGATCCACAAGGACTCTGCTGTGCTGCTTAGTAAATCTACTGTCATGCATTTTGCCCATCAGGGTCATGCTATCATCATCATCATCATCATCTGATAGCAGGAATGACCTATGATCCATCGTGGCATGAGTGAAATCACTGGGCATTAAATGCGTCCTTGTGAACATGGGTCATGTGTTCGCTCCCTGGGAAACTGATGGAAGTAGAAAGTCACCTTCACGTTCTCATTACGACGGCCGTTACGAGCCGTGAGTCACGTGAGCGCAGCCGCTGGTGAAATAAGGTAACACGAGGTTCTCGGCTGTCAGGGTGACATAGATGCCAGTCTCTCTGCTCCTTCACTTTCTCTGATCCGCTACAGAAATCCGGGTTAAAACCTTCTTCACAGGCTGTGATGTCCGCAATGGGCCTTTTTTAACTGGTGCTAATGACTGTTAATGGTACGTTTGTATATAACAGCCCACCTCGCCTTTCCCCAACTCGCTTATTATAGACCTCTTTACAGCAATGGCCTGCTTCTTCGGCAGACATCTGAATTATTCATGGCATCGAGTTGCTCTAAGCTGTGAATCAACAGTGGTTTGCAGTAGAGGATACTCAGATTTACAGTACGCTGCAGCTATGGTTGATGAAGCAGGAAGTGAGGTGAGTGTGTGCAGCTTGCTGTCAATGCCTCAGTTTCTTCTGTTGTTTACAGCAGGACCGGAAGCATTTATCTTTCTGTCTGAACCGATCACTTCCTGAATACTCCAAGGAATCTCTGTTGAGATGCTCGCTTTGTGTTTGTATCTGAGCTGTGGGAACTGAAGAGGTTCAATTGGTTTGGTGGTTTAATCATGAAGACGTGGCTCCATCTAGTGGTGTAGTTGTGTAGCAACCCTGTGAAAAATTGGAGACCATGTTAAACGAATATGCCGGCTCACCCAGCCATTCTTATTTATGGTCATGATTCACATAATATTGTGTGTTTACTGTGTTTGCTTTCCATTTGTGAGCAGAATTATGAGGAAGAGGCACATTTATTTGAGGTTTGATGATGTGGCATCCTGGAAGTAGACCAGCTGAAGCGATGTGACGGCTACATTTTACCGTCCATACACCACACAGCTTCAGTGGTG